>CM059430.1:83924156-84141656 GCA_030390025.1 Squalus acanthias | reverse complement strand
CGAGCACCCTATAGATCTGGAACATGTGTGGTCCTGCCACTTGCCCCCTATAGATCTGGGACATGTGTGGTCCTGCCACGAGCACCCTATAGATCTGGGACATGTGTGGTCCTGCCACGAGCACCCTATAGATCTGGGACATGTGTGGTCCTGCCACTTGCCCCCTATAGATCTGGGACATGTGTGGTCCAGCCACTTGCCCCCTATAGATTTGGGACATGTGTGGTCCTGCCACGAGCACCCTATAGATTTGGGACATGTGTGGTCCTGCCACGAGCACCCTATAGATTTGGGACATGTGTGGTCCTGCCACTTTTACCCCATAGATAAGGGGCCAGTGCCCAGGGTTCCATTGATAGTCATCCGTTGCTCGGCCATCCATCCATTGCTCAGTTCAAGCCACGTTCACCCTGGTTGTACTCCTCTCGCCATTTAATGCCCATCAGGGACACTGACTCTTCCCAAGTACAGCCCAGCCCAGCATAGTCCATAGTGGGCCCGAGTCTCAGATTATTGATTCAGGTGACCGACTTCCAGCTGTTTTCTCTGCCAGTACTGCATCAACTTTCTAAATGCTTTGCCTGACAAAGTTGTCTTTTCTTCACTTGCCTAAAAAGAAATGTCCTATTTATTAGGTAACCGTGCAGCACGTCCTCTGAGGACAGTGACCGAGTGTGCAAGAAATGACACCAGCGTGGGGTCTTGGGTAGGCAGCTACCATGTTTGTTTGTGGGCCATGCTGGAAAAATAATTTTTCAGTCAGAAAAATTGGTAATTAAAAGCACATCAAAACTCTACAAAGGCTCACTGTGCTCAAAGGTACATCCAGGCAGACTTGGCTTTTGATTCCTTTGAATTGCAGCCCAGGGTCTCCTGTAGAAAACATAGTGTGTGTTTTGTTACCCAAGGTAGTGGATTTTGGCTTCAATGTAACAGGAAAAAGCCCAACCTCTACCTCTGACATTTCTGAATAGTCCACAGTGGGTTTGCGGCACAGTGTGACTGGTCTCCAGCTTCCCAGTGAATGTCTAGGCCGTGGGCACATACAGTACCACCATTCAGTGTGGTGGACGGGTGGGACCCAGTGACTACTGAGAGCATCTTGTTTCATCCCAAATGTTCAAGGCAGCTTCTGGTAACTTCAAATCCTCCAATCGTAAAAACTGTTTTATGGTGTGGCTAAAGGTTAACTGCAAAGAATGTACGTGAAACGCCCGATGGGTGGATGGAGGGAGGGAGTGTCTGTGCTATTTTCCTGGAGGTTTAAGCTTCGCTGCTGCGTTTGATCCAGTTGCTGCTTCTGTGTGTATGTTGTACACGGTGGCACCGCTTTACTGCAGCTCAGCTCAACTTCAAGTTTAGTTGTGATGAGCACATATTATAACCTGGGAGTGTTCTCTGATTCTTTATCTGATTCTAAATAGCTGGCAATCAAAAGTTCTGATTCTGTCCTCCTCTACCAGTCCGTCCATGGGCTCACCCTCCCTACCTCAGCATCCTACATTCCAACACATTCCCCTTTCGACAAGCCGCTTCTGCATCCCTTCCTACCTTCTCTTTATCCCTCCCTCCCTCCCTCCCTCCCTCCCTCCCTCCCTCCCTCCCTCTCTCTCTCTCTCTCTCTCTCTCTCTCTCTCTCTCTCTCTCTCTCTCTCTCTCCCCTCCCTCTCTGTTTCTCCCTCTCTGTTTCTTTCTCTCTGTTTCTTTCCTTCCATCAGTCACCGCTCCCTAATTCTCCATCCACCACTGCTTACTCCCAGGTATTTTCACCTCTGTGAAGTGCTGTTTGACGTTTTATTACGTCCATGTCGCTCTACAAGTACAAGATGTTGATGTCGCCATTGCTGTAATCGATGATGTCATTAGTGACGACAGGAACCCCACCATTAGGATGTTCTATGTCTGAGATAATAACTGGCTGGGCCACGTGGATTAAGTGGAACCTTATTTAAGTGCTACCTGCCTTCCTCTTGCACTGTGGTAAACATCACCTAATTCAAACAGGTTAATCCAGCTGGTGCTGTTACTTGTAGAACATAAGGTGAAGCAGCGACACTGGTTTTGTCCCACAGTCCTCGCCACATGTAGCAGGCGTGTTTGTGCGAACGTGGTATCCCCGCTATACGCCATGACCTGTATAACAGGCTAGCGTCAATTTTGAGTTATTGTAGGCAGCTGTGGAAATTCTGTCTTAACGAAACAAAAGCCTTGTTTAAAAAAGAAAATGAAGAGGGGAATTGGTGAGCGGGCGATTCTGGGAAAGTACTGTACTTGTATCTGATGAAATGTGCCGCGTTGCTCTTCTGCCCAATTCACTGGCACGTGCAGCGGAAGGGCTGGTGCCCATTGGGATGCTGGCGACGGGTATCAAATGGTCATTCCCGGGCACGTGCCATCCGGTTTCCTAAATGCATTGAGGCATGTGGGATGGCCGCTGAATCCATCGGAGTCCCTGATAATTTCCACCAGAAGGGAGCCAGGTGTTGAAACTAACCAGAGGTTGTCCTCTGGAGCTCCCCGGGGTGCCTTGAGAGAGGTTGTTGTCAGAGATTTTCTGAAATTGGCCCTGTGTTTTTTTTTCTGTCTTGGGTTTTTGACTTCCAATAAATTGTCAGAGACCCTTGATGCAACTGTTTCTGCCCGAAATAAATGGAACACTTAAGACGCTGTAACCGGCAACTTTGAAATTGACGTTCATGCAAATGGATAAGTGTTAGCATTTTTTGGCCGATCTAAACGACTGCCCGAATTAACCATGGCAATTTTCAGTGGCGGGGTCGGTGTTTGCTTGCTCACTGAGCTGCTTATACCAATGTATGAAATCGACCGGCAGGAAAATACTATCTGGTCCATCAAACCTGCTCCACACCTTGATGGCTGGATCATCATGACTAGATACTTACCACCCTCCCTCCACAGCCGTGTAATCTCCTGGGAGAGGCAAAAAAAACAGGGCCAGTAATAAAATAAATACTTTGGAAAATTCCTCTCCAACCAGTCTGGCCTATATGTGACTCCAGTCCCACACCAACATGGTTGACTCTTAACTGCCCTATGTAATGGCCTCGCAAGCCACTCAGTTGTATCAAACCCACCAGAAAGGCAGCGGTCCACCACCTTCTTGGGGTAACTAGGGATGGGCAATAAATGCTGGCCGTGTCAGTGACCCCACACATCCTGAGAATGAATAAATAAACTCAAAACCTTTTCATGTAGGCCCAGCCCCAAAGTGGCAACACCACAGCCACCATTGCCTTTAAGCTGCTTCTGTCTGACCTTTGTGCCTCTGCCTCCTCTCCCACAGCCAGTGGCACCTGACCGCTAAACGGGCCACTAAACGTTTTTTTATTTCAAGACCGGAAGACACGTTGTTTAAACCGTTCCCCCCCCCCCGACCGCTTCCGGTCTCCTTGCGGGGCCGGGGGACCCGCTGGTGGCAGCGGCGGGTTGGCTCGTGGCGTCATTCACGACCTTGTCTTGTGCCCTCGCGGTGATTCCCGGCCGCAGGGTCGCTTCCTGCTGATGCTGGGGTGGCACTCCATGCCCGCACACAACAGCCGGCAAGACATCTTGTCGGGGTTGCTACCGGAAACGGGGGGGGGGGTGGTGCCTGCGGGAGGTCACGGTGCCGTACATTCAGACCGCATTAATGCTGCGGTGTTTCACTCTCCAGGCATCTCGATAATGAAATGGAAGGACAGTGCAGATTAAAACGGGAAGGTCAGTCAGCTCAAGGTGCCCTCTGGCCTGCCGGATCCTGGAGCCAGTGGCGGAGCGTGTCGCTTTCCGAACCCAAATGACATTCTGAGCATCTGGGACCCAATTGGCTGGCCAGTTGCCAATCAGAATACGTGAGGTGCACAATCTATTAATGGTGATTTGAGGCAGAGTCTCTAGCCTGCGGCTCGAACTGCTGACTCAGTGCTGGCCAGCCCTGCATTTGCTGTCATCTTGTGCATCAGTTAAAGAAAGACTTGCATTACTAAAGCACCTCAAGACGTCTCAACGCGCTTTACTGCCAATGGAGTACTTTTGAAGTGTAGTCACTGTTGTAATGTAGGAAACGTGACGGCAAGCTCCCACAAGCAGCAATATGATCATGACCAGATAAACTGTTTTTTTAGTGATGTTGGTTGAGGGATAAATATTGGCCAGAACACCGGGGAGAAATACCCTGCTCTTCTTCGAATAGTTCCGTGGGATCTTTTACGTCCACCTGAGAGGGGAGACGGGACTCAGTTTAACGTCTCATCTGAAACACGACATCTCCGCCAATGCAGCACTCCCTCAGTACTGCACTGAAGCGTCAGTCTGGATTATGGGCTCATGTCTCTGGACTGGGACTTGAACCCACGACCTTCTGACTTGGAGACAAGAGTGCCACCCACTGAGCCACGCCCGACACAATCCCAGATGCACTCATTTTTCAAACAGTCTTTGTATTTTTAATGTGTACACTGAGCGTTAGAAGTGTTTTTGCGTAACCTTTTAATATTCTGACAAGGCATCCTCTCTCTCCAAGGGAGAGATACCTTTCCTCTTCTGGAACTTGCATTTCTCAATCTTTATTTTTGATTTACAAAATGAGAGTGAAATAGGGTTGGAGAACCCAGAATGAAGATTCTGGGTCGCAATCTGCGTTAGTTGGAAGGCTAACCTCGGGCAAGAAAGACTCCGCCTCCACATGTCGGGCACAAGTAGCATCCTGTTCTTCAACAGTGCTGCTGAGACCACAGCGTGAGGATGTGTGGGGAAATGGAAGGTATTTGCTGTCTGGCTGGTTCGGCAATCCCCGTGTTGGGGCTTCACCTGGTACAATGAGCTAATGACCAAAATGTAAAAGGCGGCCTGTTGGCACAGCTGCTGGTGAACTAGAGTGCCGTACCTGGGGATGGTAGCAGACCGCTTTACACCAGAGATTGGTCACACATTAAAGTCCCTAATCTCACCTCACCTGGGCTGCTGTGTGGGGGATGGGGAAAGAAAATTCTGAGTAGAAGTGAGGTGGATCCCTCTGTGTGTGTGAGTGTGAGTAGGCTCGATGTGGGCGTCGTTGGCAAGGCCAGCATTTATTGCCCATCCCGAATTGCCCTTGTGAAGGTGGTGGTGAGCCGCCTTATACAGCTGAGTGTCTCGCTAGGCCATTTCAGTTAAGAGTCAACCACATTGCTGTGGGTCTGGAGTCACATATAGGCCAGACCGGGTAAGGGTGGCAGATTTCCTTTCCTGAAGGACATCAGTGAACCAGATGGGTTTTTACGACAATCCGGTCGTTTCGTGGTCACCATTCCTGATACTAGCTTTTTTTTTGTTCCAGGTTTATTTAATTAACTGAATTTAAATTCCCCAGCTGCCTTGGTGGGATTTGAGCTCATGTCTCTGGATCATCAGTCCAGGCCTCGAGATTACTAGTCCAGTAACATAACCACTATGCTACCGTACCCTTGTGTGTGCATGAGTGTGAGCGCACTTGTGTCTGTATGTGAGTCGGTGTGCGTGAGTGAGTGTTTGCCTGTACGAGTACGAGTTAATGTGCATGTGTAAGCAGCGTGAGTGTGTCTATGTGTATGAGTTAGCGTGAGAGAGAGAGAGAGGCAGGAAGAGACAGTCCAGCCATTTTCCCACACCCCCTGGCGCTCAGTAGCCTTTGGACAGTAGCAGAGGCCTCGCAGATGGTCAGCAGCCTGCCCCCTCAGGTCGAGGAATGGTGGGCATTGTCGGGCGAAGGAAGAGAGAACCTAAGAAATGGGGGAGGGGGAAAAAGAAACCGAAAAGAACTTGTCTCCGGCCAAGGCTGCGGAGTACAATCCTCCCTATTGAACTGCTTATTCAGATCGCACTCTGCCAAAGACTGGGGACATTGTTGCAATAAGAAAACAAACCTTGAAGTTTATTTTTGGTATTTAGTTTATCACAGCAGCTGCCAAGTGGCCAGAATATCAACCGACAAATCGAACGCAGAGAGGACAAATTCACTCGTTAAAGAGCTTTTACTCAATAGTCACAGCAGCTTTACGAACCGGTTCTGAGACATCGCGATATTTTTTTGCTTTAAGCTGACTGGTTCCGTACCTAGCGCTGTTTTGTGAAAACTGCCGGTTCATCCAGAAATTAGCAGGAAAAAAATGACCCATTTTCTGGAGTGAATTTACTCCTCAATTCCATTTTGAAATGTGACTTCCTTGTGGCATTCTCTAAAGAGGGGGGAGGGAGGTATTGCACAGTAAAAGGATTGTGGTTAATGATTTAATTTACAACCACCTTCTTGTCTTATCTTATCGAGCCTCCCAAACAGTCTGATCAAAGTCTGTCCATTCATTGTGATCTCCTGCACAGTTCCCCCTGTCATTGGCAATATCTAGTGGAAATAACTGCCCTCCAATATCACCAATATATTCCAAAAATGATGTTTACAGCACAGAAGGAGTCCATTGTGTCTGTGCCAGCCCTTTTCTACAGTATTCAAAACTAATCTCACTGCTCCGCTCTCTCCCCACAGCCCTGTATCGATCCCAAATTAATCGCACTGCCCCGCTCCCTCCCCATAGCCCCGTATCAATCCCAAACTAATCCCACTGCCCCGCTCTCTCCACATAGCCCTGTATTTTGCCTTGCTTCAAATATTAAGAACTAAGACCGCCTATTTCCACCTCTGTAACATCGCCTGTCTCTGCCCCTGCCTCAGCTCATCTGCTGCTGAAACCCTCATCCATGCCTTTGTTACCTCCAGAGTTGACTATTCCAACACACTCCTGTCTGGCCTCCCATATTTTACCCACAGTAAACTTGAGGTCATCCGAAACTCGGCTGCCCGTGTCCTAACTCGCACCAAGTCCCGTTCACCCATCACCCCTGTGCTCGCTGACCGACATTGGCTCCCGGCTCGGCAACGACTCGATTTCAAAATTCTCATCCTTGTTTTCAAATCCCACCATGGCCTCGCCCCTCCCTATCTCTGAAGTTTCCTGTGGTCGCGGGGGGGGGGGGGGGGAGGAAAGGGAGTGATGGTGGTCGGGGGGGGGGGGGGGTGGGGGAGAGAGATGGTGGTCGGGGGGGGGGGGTGGGGGAGAGAGATGGTGGTCGGGGGGGGGGAGGGGAGAGAGATGGTGGTCGGGGGGGGGGGGGGAGAGAGATGGCGGTTGGGGGGGGGGGGGGGGGAGAGAGATGGCGGTCGGTGGGGGGGGGGAGGAGAGATGGCGGTCGGTGGGGGGGGGGGGAGGAGAGATGGCGGTCGGTGGGGGGGGGGGAGGAGAGATGGCGGTCGGTGGGGGGGGGGGGGAGAGAGATGGCGGTCGGTGGGGGGGGGGGAGAGAGATGGCGGTCGGTGGGCGGGGGAGAGAGATGGCGGTCGGTGGGCTGGGGGGGAGAGAGATATGGCGGTCGGTGGGCTGGGGGGGAGAGAGAGATGGCGGTCGGGGGCTGGGGGGGAGCGAGAGATGGCGGTCGGGGGCTGGGGGGGAGCGAGAGATGGCGGTCGGGGGCTGGGGGGGAGCGAGAGATGGCGGTCGGGGGCTGGGGGGGAGCGAGAGATGGCGGTCGGGGGCTGGGGGGGAGCGAGAGATGGCGGTCGGGGGCTGGGGGGGAGCGAGAGATGGCGGTCGGGGGCTGGGGGGGAGCGAGAGATGGCGGTCGGGGGCTGGGGGGGAGCGAGAGATGGCGGTCGGGGGCTGGGGGGGAGCGAGAGATGGCGGTCGGGGGCTGGGGGGGAGCGAGAGATGGCGGTCGGGGGCTGGGGGGGGAGCGAGAGATGGCGGTCGGGGGCTGGGGGGGAGCGAGAGATGGCGGTCGGGGGCTGGGGGGAGCGAGAGATGGCGGTCGGGGGCTGGGGGGGGAGCGAGAGATGGCGGTCGGGGGCTGGGGGGGAGCGAGAGATGGCGGTCGGGGGCTGGGGGGGAGCGAGAGATGGCGGTCGGGGGCTGGGGGGGAGCGAGAGATGGCGGTCGGGGGCTGGGGGGGAGCGAGAGATGGCGGTCGGGGGCTGGGGGGGAGCGAGAGATGGCGGTCGGGGGCTGGGGGGGAGCGAGAGATGGCGGTCGGGGGCTGGGGGGGAGCGAGAGATGGCGGTCGGGGGCTGGGGGGGAGCGAGAGATGGCGGTCGGGGGCTGGGGGGGGAGCGAGAGATGGCGGTCGGGGGCTGGGGGGGAGCGAGAGATGGCGGTCGGGGGCTGGGGGGGAGCGAGAGATGGCGGTCGGGGGCTGGGGGGGAGCGAGAGATGGCGGTCGGGGGCTGGGGGGGAGCGAGAGATGGCGGTCGGGGGCTGGGGGGGAGCGAGAGATGGCGGTCGGGGGCTGGGGGGGAGCGAGAGATGGCGGTCGGGGGCTGGGGGGGGAGCGAGAGATGGCGGTCGGGGGCTGGGGGGGAGCGAGAGATGGCGGTCGGGGGCTGGGGGGGAGCGAGAGATGGCGGTCGGGGGCTGGGGGGGAGCGAGAGATGGCGGTCGGGGGCTGGGGGGGAGCGAGAGATGGCGGTCGGGGGCTGGGGGGGAGCGAGAGATGGCGGTCGGGGGCTGGGGGGGAGCGAGAGATGGCGGTCGGGGGCTGGGGGGGAGCGAGAGATGGCGGTCGGGGGCTGGGGGGGAGCGAGAGATGGCGGTCGGGGGCTGGGGGGGAGCGAGAGATGGCGGTCGGGGGCTGGGGGGGAGCGAGAGATGGCTGTCGGGGGCTGGGGGGGAGCGAGAGATGGCGGTCGGGGGGAGAGATGGTGGACCGTGGGGGGGCGAATAGATCGGAGGATTCGGCGATTATTGAGCTGGGGTGGGGTGCGGCCAGTGATGGTGGAGTTGGGGGTGTGGCGGTCAGCCAGTGGTGGGGAGGGAAGCTGTCCTGCTCCTCCTGGCCCACAGGTAGTGCTGTAAATGCACTTAACTTATGGATCGGGCCCACCTGCTTAGGATTTGGAATGCACTGCCTGATAGGGTGGTGGATAGAGATTCAGTAGTAGCCTTCAAAAGGAATTGGATAAATACTTGAAGGAGGAAAAATTGCAGAGATATAGGGAAAGACGGGGGAGGGGGATGCGGGCGGAGTGGAACTTCGAAAGAACCGGCACAGACTCGATGGGCCGAATGGCCTCCTTCCGTGCTGCATTGTTCTACGTTTCTAAGTTTAGAATTGTCCTTCCAAATACTGCTTGTCGCCTCTTCTGCCTCCACTGTCCCACACTCTTTTGGGAGTAGGATCCAGGGATGGGTTTTCTAGGAAATTAATAGATTTTTAATCTAATAGGAAAAAAAATAAATATCATCAGCGTTCATCTGTATTAATAGTCCAAGTTGTCCATCACCTAACAAAACGCTGCACAGACAGTCGATCTCCCTCGGAATGGCCTACTGTTCCTATGTTCCTTCTCTATTCATAGAGACGCCCCTGCCCTCCAAACATCCCGCCCCTCCCTGTCAAACATCCCCGTTCATAGCAGCGCTCTTTGTCTTTCTGGCTCCATTCCCAACGGATTTGCTCTGGGTACAGACTTTTGTCGGTGACAATTCCTGATCTCTCAGTTTATGTTGGATTGGGAATTCCCATCCACAGGTGTGGCACAGGGTCCCCTCCTGGAACGTGGCAGCTGTGTTGGGTACGAGTTGGGGGGTCGGTGACTGATGGAGAGCGGCAGTGGCTATCTCCTGAGCTGATCTTTTGAGGCACCTGTTGGAGTGTGGCTCTACACCATCGATGCGCAGTTGATGGTGTCATAATGAATGTGATCAGCTCTGTATATCGTATCAGAGCAACCATGGATCACATTTGGGCCAGAAATTCGGCTCTCCGGCTTCCTGCGGGTGCAAGCAGCCTGCGCGTACTTACCTACCGCGCCTGCAGTTGTGCTTTGGGCCCACGAGAACTTCGGGTCCTGGGCCTCCTCCAGCTGCCGGCGCGCAGTGCTTGTGTATCCCAGGGGCGTAGTTAGTTCGAAGCGTCCCCTGGGATCATGTGGGCCATGGAGAGCCAATCGTAGCAGGGCATTTTCATTCATAGATTTGACAGGAAGACCTGTCAAATCTATGAATAGAGATCGGCCCCAAAACCACACTTAAACTTCAAATAAATTTTTTTTTAAAACATCACATTTTTAAAATAACTAAGTTACATAAATTTTAATTTTTGAAAAAATTAATTATACTTTTTAACGGTGCTAAAAATAAACTTACCTTTCTTTAAAGTATCTACAAAAAGATAAACCTGTTGAAAAAATGTTTAAATTGTAATTAATTAACCACTTACCTTGTTAAAAACAGGCCTTGCGCCTCCTTTTTAAAAGCGCAGCTTCTTCATACTTACCTTCGTGGAGAAACCTGAAAAAAAACCAAGTTCGCTTCGTGTGCGCAGCCTCTCCCGTGCATGCGTTCGACTTCTGAACCCCTTCCTTCAGGGGAACGGAAGTTCCGGTTTCCCGCGCATGCAGGAAACCGGCACTTCAGCGCGTACTCACCCGACAAGCCGAATTTCTGGCCCAATTGGAGGCAACATTCTTTCAGTACTGCATAAACTTCACCTTGTTGCATGTGCCAGAGCTTGACATCGAGCGTCTCCATGGAGATGTCTGTGGTGGATTGGTTCACCGTTCCCACCAAGAACAGGAGCATGGAATGGGGGAGGAACAGTAGTGGGAGCAGAACAAAACTTAAAAAGGAAAACAAACAGAAAATGCTGGAAATATACACAGCAAGTGCGTCAGCATCTGCAAAGAGAAAAAACAGGCGGCCACTTTGGGTGTGGGCCCATCATTCGAACTGGAAATCATTCAATAAATCTTGGTGTACCACGGCTAGAAACCGAAGCTTTGAACTTTTGGTTCTGGTTCAAGTTGTGGATTACTGATAGGAAAGGCAGGAAGAGTACATTATGTTTTAGATCCCCTTTCTCAAAGTGCTCGGATCCCCCTCCCTTTAACCTCAGGCTCTAACCCTTCAGGGGAAAAAACGATTAGAATTGTTCCTAAAGCAAAGGGAGAGGCAGGCCATTTAAGATTCAAAGCTCCACCTGGCAGTTTTGAGATAATGAACAGAATGAACGCCCATCGATCCCATCCTGTAGGGACTTGTTACAAACATTTCTTGAGTGCTAGCGACTTTACTGTGGGCAGGAATCACCTGCCGCATTATCTGGGAGTGCCGAGTCATCTCATTTTGGTAGGAGCGGATGTTGCTTTCTGCAACGTGCAATACTTGACGTCTCTGCAACCCTCAATTTATTGAAATACATAACAGTTACAACACAGAAGCAGGCCGTTCGGCCCAACCAGTCTGTGGTGCCGTTTACCTTTATCCACCCTGTTTCCAATCCCTTCAACCCACATTCCTTCATCCGCCCATCCGATCTAATGTTAAATGTGGACATAGTTTCTGCCACAATCACTAACCCTGGAAGTGAATTCTATAGCCTCACAGCTCTCTGTGAAGAGGTTTCTCCTGCCCTCTCCTCTTAATCACTTGCATTTAATCGTGTAAATATGGCCCCTCGTTCTAGACTTTTCATTAGAGCAAAGGAGGTTGAGGGGTGATTTGATAGAGGTGTACAAGATTATGACTGGTTTGGATAGGCTAGACGGGGGGAAAAGGCTGTTCCCACTAGTTGATGGTACAAGGACTTTAAGGTTTAAGATTTAAGGTTTTGGGCAAGAGATACAGGGGGGACGTGAGGAAAATCTTTTTTACGCAGCGAGTGGTGAGGATCTGGAACTCGCTGCCGACGGAAGTGGTGGAAGCGGAGACACTCAATGTTTTGAAGGGGAGACTAGATAGGCACTTGAGGGAAATAAACTTGCGGGGGAATGGGACTGACTGGATCGCTCTGCAGAGAGCCGGCATGGACTCGATGGGCCAAATGGCGGCCTCCTGTGCTGTTATGACTGTATGACTCCTCAACTACTGGAGACAGTCTGCTATCTAACTTGTCTCATTCTTTTATAATTTGAAACACTCTTATTATATCATCCAGTAATCTGTGTTCTAATGAAAGCAGACCCAATTTTTCAAGTCTTTCTTTATATTTTGTATTTCCTCATACCAGGCAGCATCCCAATGAATCTGCTTTGTACCCTCTCAAGACTCAATATCCTTCCTGTAGTGTGGAGACATTTATCCGGTTTATGTATTTTTGAAAGGAAAATTTGATTGGTATTTAATTTTCAAGGCATTGGAAATGACCCAGGTCCAAGACAATAACTCAAAAAGGCCATTGGAGAGGATCCCTACCCAGTCAGCATTCAAAAATTAATAACCTTTCTATATTCAAGCACACTTCCTAGATTTTTGCAGCCACAAATAACCCCTGAAATTTTGGTCAGGGCTGCTGATTTTCTTGGAAAAGTGTGCGCATCTGCAGTATGCGATCCCCAAAACACCAGGAAAGGTCTCGGTTCCCACGTGATAAAAACAGAGGTTTTCCTTTATTCAATCACTGTCAAGCTGTGACCCTGGTTATGATATGGAGATGGAGAGTTGTGATTTGAGGATGTTTCCTGTCCCTTCACGTTCCATTACGATGGCTTTACAATCCCCACCTGTCACTCCTCAGTCCTGGTGACCTTTAACCCTGTAGTCACAAGGCCACCAGATAATAGCAGATGAGCAAGGCCGTTCAGCTCACCTTGGTTCATCCATTCAGAAAGACCCGACAGTTTCCCCCCCCCCCCACCCCGTTCTCCACCCCCCACAACTTGATTCTTAAAAGATTTCCAGGTTATTTCTTTCATCCAGGAGTCCACTCGCGTATCAGAGTCATGTCAAGGAAGCAAATTCCACTGTAGGGGAGAAGATGGTGATTAAAAAGTTAGATCTCCTTGAAATGTGCTTTTTGCTATCTGTCTCTTAAACAACTAATGTGAGGCATTTTAGTTTTCCTAATTGGTTCAGCTATCACTGTGAAGCTGGTGCTCGTGATTTGGACTGGAATCAATTGGTAGAGTTAATGCAAGTATCTTGCCCTACTGTTAGCCCAGTGCACATTATATACCTGTGTTATTGATTTTAACATAAGACAGGACTGAAATATAACGGCTCATTAGCAAAACACTGAGCATTGCGTCAGGAGCTGCATTTGGGGTGGGACGAGGTGTTGGCAGGTGGGGGGATTTAAAAAAAAAAAAAATTCTCGGGATGTGGGTGTCGCTGGCAAGGCCAGCATTTATTGCCCATCACTAGTTGCCCTGGAGAAGGTGGTGTTGAGCCGCCTTCTTGAACCGCTGCAGTCGGTGTGGTGAGGGTGCTCCCACAGTGCTGTTAGGGAGGAAGTTCCAGGATTTTGACCCAGCGATGATGAAGGAACGGCGATATATTTCCAAGTTAGGATGGTGTGTGACTTGGAGGGGAACTTGTGGTGTTCCCATGCGCCTGCTGCCCTTGTCCTTTTAGGAGGTGGAGGTTGCGGGTATGGGAGGTGCAATGAGTGTGTGTGATGAAAACCTGTCAGCTTATCACAGATCGTGACTGTACTAATTTTTTTTTCTATTCTTCAGAATCACCGGGCAGACCCTGAGGGACTGTTTACCAAACTGGAGCGGATTGGAAAGGGGTCTTTTGGTGAAGTCTTCAAAGGAATTGATAATCGGACACAGCAAGTGGTTGCTATCAAAATCATTGACCTAGAAGAAGCTGAAGATGAAATAGAAGATATCCAACAGGAAATAACTGTCCTAAGCCAGTGCGATAGTCCATATGTAACCAAGTATTTTGGATCATATTTAAAGGTAATGAATAATTTGATGTATTTTATTACAGTAGAATCATAGAAATTACAGCACAGAGCAGGCCATTTGGCCCATCGTGCTGGGGCCAGCTCTTTACCTGGAGCTACCTACACTGGTCCCATTTTCCTGTATCCTTTCCTATTATTCCTTTTTGAACCATGTTCTAGTCTCTCATTCAATAGCAACTTATGGTAAAGCATTCCATGTTGTTATAACTGCCTCTTTTTAAAAAAAAAAAAATAACTTCCCCTATTTGTTGTTCTTGTGATATTCATGGATCTATGTCCTCCTGTTACCAATTTACCAACTATCTACCATGCCAAATCTTTCATAGTCCTGAAAATCTTGCATCAGATCCCTCCCTTGACCTTCTCTGTTTCTCAGGGAAAACTCCTGATTTTTTTAAGTCTTCATAACAATAATTCCTTGTTCTTGGTACCATTCGAGTGAATCTTCACTGTCCCCTTTCCATTGCTCTAATGTCCTTCCTATAATTAGAGTGCCCAGAACAGCACACATTACTGTGATCTAACTAATGACTTGAAGGAATTCAATGTCAGTGCTTATGCTGAAGAAGTGCTTCCATAAGCCTGCTGATATTGAGAGTGGGAGTATATCCCTCACTCCAGTCCCAGAGAGTGTGGAGCACAGTGTAGAATGCAGCTTATTAGTCGCCTGAATAATTGAAACATTTTTGGTGACAACTGACCAAATGAAAGGGTTTGGTGTCCTACATTCCATTGAATGTGCGGTTGAATTTACAGGTGTTGTGTGGTCTAATCTGATCAGTAACATTTTAAAAGCTTGGAGGCCTCGGCCTAGAATGTCCCCCATGGTGGGTTTACTGCTGGCAGTGTCTCGGGATGAGTGGTTTTGAGGGAATAGATCGGGAGAAACTGTTTCCACTGGAAGGAGGGTCGGTAACCTGAGGAGACAGAATTAAGATAATTGGCAAAATAATTGGAGATGAGAAATATTTTTGTAAAAGGGTGATGGAAGCAGATTCAATAGTTACTTTCAAAAGGGAATTGAAAAAATACTTGAAAAGAGAAAGATTTGCAGGGCTATGGGGATGAGCAGGGGAGTGGGACTAATTGGAGAGCTCGTTCAAAGAGCTGGCACAGGCATGATGGGCCGAATGGCCTCTTGTGCTGTGCGATTCTATGAGGACTGCACTTCTACCCGCTGCTAGGATGCTATCCAGGTTTCCTCGGTCAACTTCATTTTAATATCATCAGCTGGCATTGTGCACTGTTTACATTCTCTCCCGAGTGAGGGAGGGAGGGAGGGAGACAGGCTAAGGGCACAATCCAGGCCCTGTGGAAGGAAACATAGAATCTAGGAGCAGGAGTAGGCCATTCGGCCCATCGAGCCTGCTCCACCATTCAATACGATCATGGCTGATCATCCAAATCCAGTACCCTGTCCCTGCTTTAATCCCCACAGTACACATATCCCACCCTACCCCCGTAACCCCACATATTTAATTCCCCCTAACATATCCCATCCTATCCCCATAACCCCACATATTTAATCCCCCCCTAACACTAAGGGTCAATTTATCATAGCCAAATCAACCTAACCCGCACATTTTTGGACTGTGGGAGGAAACCGGAGCACCCGGAGGAAACCCACGCAGACACGGGGAGAATGTGCAAACTTCACACAGACAGTCACCCGAGGCCAGATTCGAACCCGGGTCTCTGGCGCTGTGAGGCACCAGTGCTAACCACTATGCCACCGTGTTGCCCAAGGAGGTGGCCTTGACGGTGCATGCTACCTGTAGTGACCCCCCTACATAGTTACTCAATGGCACAAGAAGTTCATTGACCTCTGCAGGGCAGCCGAGGTAACAAGAAGCAGTCACGCCTTATAACAGTGCACTGCAATAAGTAGGTTCACCACCTTGTCACTGCACTGAACACCTTCTACCACTTACCAGCAATGTGCAGGAGGTCCCACAATACCCAACATACCCCCTTCCTCCCCTCACAACCATGCATGTGGGGAAGCAGTGGAAGAATCACTTTATACCTATTGACCCGTAATTTGTGGCCCCTACAGGCGCGTACGAACTACATACACACCCATAAGAGCCGCACAAGTTCCGGGTTTTCGCGCGCAAAGTGCAGGTGCGAAAACCCGGAACTTGCGACCTGTCGAGAATCATCTTGATAGATCCAACGCATCCCCGGGAAAAGGGCATCCGCGGATGGAGAGTGGGGCTATTTGCACAACTTCTGCCCAGCGAATGCCTGTGAAATTCTCACGCCTGGTAAAAGCAGATGTAAGGCCTGCTTTTACCAGGCGTAAGAGTTTAAATGAACATAAAAATAATTTTTTTCCCAATTATTTAAACATTAAAAAAACCTGTAAAATAAGGTAAGGTTATTTTTAGCCCCTTTAAAACATTTAAATTTATTTTTCAAAAAATTTAATTTTTGTTTTATATATTTAATTAATTGGCATTTTAATTAATTTTAAATTTTAAAAAATGATTTATTTGATGTGTACATGTATTTTTTGGGGTATTCCCATTCATACTTATAGGGATTTCATTCATTGGGCCGGCCCACGTGATCCCAGGAGTGCTTGCAAACCGCCTGCGTCCCTGGGATACACGGGTACCCGGAGAGGCCCAGGACCGCGCGTCTCCGTCCCTCCCGGACCGCCATGTACGCGGGCATTTTATTTGCAGATCAGACGCATTTCCCCACGGGAAGTCTCCGACCGCAAATTCAGGGCCAGTATCTTAATTCCCGTGAAGGGATGCTTTCTCACAGCTGACGAGTAGCCTGCCTTCACGCTCTCTGCTTTCCTCACAGTCAAAGACCAGGGATTCCTCAGTATCCCGGGGCTCCTGTTGGAAAACATCAGCCAGCTACCTCTGAAGCTCCTGGTGTTGAGTGAGCCATGAGGAGGAGTAGGGGGGGTTAGGATTGGCAGGCCCCACAATTGTAAGCACCGAGGGGAGGCACAGAGCTAAAAATAGACAGCTCTATCAATCTGCTCTGTTCTAATGAAAAACAGTCCCAATTTTTCTCATCTTTCTAATTCTGGCCTTTTGAGCAGCCCTGATTTTAATCGCTCCGCCATTGGTGGCCGTGCCTTCAGTAGCCGAGGCCCTAAGCTCTGGAATTCCCTCCCTAAACCTCTCCGCTTCTCTACCTCTCTCTCCTCCTTTAAGATGCTCCTTAAAACCTACCTTTTTGACCAAGCTTTTGGTCACCTGTCCTAATATCTCCTCATGTGGCTTGGTGTCAAATTTTGTTTGATAATCGCTCCTGTGAAGCGCATTGGGACATTTAACTGCGTTAAAGGCACTATATAAATACAAGTTGTTGTTGTATTCTCGTTTCCTCATACCAGGCAGCATCCTAGTTTGCTGCACCCTCTCTATAACCTCAACATCCTTCCTATAGTGTGGAGCCCGAAACTGCCCATAGTTTTTGAGCTATGGGCTTATTAAAGTTTGATATAGATTCACCATTACAATCAGCTTTTATATTCTAGACCTCTGGTCACATTATCCAGCATTCCTTTAGCCTTTTTATGGTCTTAGACACTGCTTTTAATGTCTTGTGAACCTCAACCCCAAATCCCGCTGCTCTCCCACATTATCCAGTCGAATTTTTTAAAGCCAAAATGTACCGCCTCACACTTACTGACATTGGTCAAGAACAACCAGCAACACCACCCTCCCCTTCTAGCTGCCTTCACTACCTCGAGATAAGTAATCAGCCGGAATTGGGACAGTTCAGCTTCCAGAGAGACTTTCATTAAAGGGAGATGGTGGCCAATCTGAGCAGTGTGGTAAATGGAGTTTAGAAAGGGGAAATTAGTGAAATATCAACCGTGTCTGGAATATGAGAGAATTCTGAGCTGCACTGTAATACATAAAAAGCATCAAATCTCTTTGTGCATATGTGTGTCTACATATCAATCCTAATATCATTGCTTAGTAACTTGCGCGACCTAATATCGGGCACCTGCTATCTTCCATAACACATCTGTTGTCAAAAAGACCAGCTGGTTCGAGTGAGATGCTGCGACATTTCCCAACATTGTACAGGCTAATACACTGGCGTGTGCTTTAAAATGCCAAAGTTTATTTCGGAGCTCAGCGACTATTGAGTAAAACATAATGAAGATCTTTAAACACAATGTGTTAAATGATCGAAAGAAAAATTGAGTTGAGAAAAATCCATCGAGCTGATCTCTGCCGTGTGCACTGGTACCCGAGCCGTCCCAGCCCAGTGTCCAGCCGCAGTTTAAACTCCCCCAAAGGCTTTGATTCTACTACCTTACCCAATATGTATTTTAAAATGTCACTAATTTTAAATGTGCGTTCTCTTGTCCAGCTGGTCTGAGTTAATACTTTATACAACTTGATGAGGCCCCACCCTCTCCTGGCCACCTTCTCTCCAGCCTGTTCTCTCCTGTTTCTTTCATCCTCTTTACATTGGGGATCAGTCCTGTTGCTCCGCTTAGAACCCTCCCCAATGCACCTATGCCCCTTTTGAAAGTACGCTCCAACTTGTCCGCTGAGCTCTGACCAGTGCTGGGCATTGGACATTAATAGACATAGGAAGTGGCTGGAGACAATCTATTGGAGCAGGCGTTCTCTTGAGGGTCTTGTTTCTGGTGACCTGCTGACAGCAAGTACATCAGCAAGTCTCTTTTTTCCAGATTGACTGGAAACTTTTGCGTCAGCCGTGGCTCAGCGGGTAGCACACTCGGCTCTGAGTCATGAGGTTGTGGGTTCAAGTCCCACTCCAGAGACGAGCACATAAAGCTAGGCCGACACCCCAGTGCAGTGCTGAGGGAGTGCTGCACTGTCGGAGGTGCCGCCTTTCGGATGTGACGTTAAACCCAGGCCCCCCGTCTGCCCCCCTCGGGCAGGTGTAAACGATCCCACGGCACTATTCGAAGAAGAGCAGGGGAGTTCTCCCCGGTGTCATGGCCAATATTTGTCCCTCAACCAACTTCATTAAAAACAGATTACCTGGTCACTATCACATCTGCTGTTTGCAAATTGGCCACCGCGTTTCCTACATTACAGCAGTGACTACACTTCAAAATTACTTCATTGGCTGTAAAGCGCTTTGGGACATCCTGAGGTCATCAAAGGCGCTGTAGAAATGCAATTTCTTTCTTTTTAGTGGTTTCCCGAACTATTTGTCACACCTCGGGCTGTTCAGTTTTTACATGCTCAATGGCCAAAATAAATAAGTAGAAGGGACTGCTCATTAAAAGTCTAAAGTTGAAACAATGCAGAAGCATGTGTGTTTCTAGGTGGCACAGTACCAGTTTGAATCCTGGGATTTATTTCATTCGATAAACAGTAGACACATCATAGGCTCACTGCCTTTTCCCTTGCCCTTCTTGTATTTGCCACACAAACTCCGTGCCCTTCAGAGTCCATCAGGCCCCTGACGCCACTCGTAGTTTCTGCACCGATTCTGTTTCTCTCGGTATGAATAATTTTGGCGTCTTGTGGATCTCTCGCTCTGAGAGTGGAAAGGAAATGCCTGATTGACCTGTGTCACCACTTCCCGTGCTAGAGTTCCCCCTCCCCACCTCCTCTCCACCCCCAACCCCCCGCCAACCACTCGCCATTCCTCTAACTCTGGCCTCTGGTATATCCCTCATCCCACCATTGGCACACGTGATTTCAGCCGTCTAGGCCCCACGCTCTGGAATTCCTTGAAATTAAAACAATTTACATTTATAGAGCGCATTTAATGTAGCAAAACGTTCCAAGGCGCTTAACAAGAGCGTTATCAGCAAAAACATTTTTGACACCGAGCCACAGAAGGAGATAGCAGGACAGCTGACCAAAAGCGATAGGTTTTAAGGAGCGTCTTAAAGGAAGCTAGAGAGAGGTAGAGGTTTAGGGAGGGAATTCCAGAGCATGGGGCCTAGGCAACAGAAAGCACGGCCACCAATGGTGGAGCGATTAAAATTGGGGATGCGCAAGAGGCCAGAATTGGAGGAGTGCAGAGATCTCGAAGGTTTGTAGAGCTGGAGGAGGTTACAGAGATAGGGAGGGGAGAGGCCATGGAGGGATTTGAACACGAGGATGAGAATTTTAAAACTGAGGCGCTATCGGACCGGGAGCCAGTGAAGGTCAGCAAGCACAGGGGTGATAGGTGAACAAGACTTTGATTGAGTTAAGATTCTGGCAGCAGAGTTTTGGACGAGCACAAGTTTAAGTAGGGTGGAGATGCGAGGCCGACAAGACCAGCATTGGAATAGTCATGTTTTGAGGTAACAAAGGCATGGATGAGGGTTTGAGCAGCAGATGAGCTGAGGCAAGGGTCGGAGTCGGGCAATGTTACGGAGGTGGGAGCAGGCAGTCTTGGTGATGGAGCGGATATGTGGCCGGAAACTCATCTCGGGGGTCAGACACCACACCAAGGTTGCGAACGGTCTGGCTCAGCTTCACACCGTCGCCAGGGATGGAAACGGTGGTCTGAAAAGAGAGTTTGTGGCGGGGGCCAAAAGCAATGGCTTCAGTCTTCCCAATATTTAGTTGGAGGAAATTTCTGCTCACCCAGTATTAGATGTCAGACCAGCAGTGTGACAGGTGTGTCCTGTCCACAAAAAGCAGGACAAATCCAACCCAGCCAATTACCGCCCCATCAGTCTACCTTCAATCATCAGCAAAGTGATGGAAGGTGTCATCGACAGTGCTATCAAGTGGCACTTACTCACCAATAACCTGCTCACTGATGCCCAGTTTGGGTTCCGCCAAGACCACTCAGCTCCCGACCTCATTACAGCCTTGGTCCAAACATGGACAAAGGAGCTGAATTCCAGAGGTGAGGTGAGAGTGACTGCCCTTGACATCAAGGCAGCATTTGACCGAGTCTGGCATCAAGGAGCCCTAGTAAAACTGAAATCAATGGGAATCGGGGAAAACACTCCACTGGCTGGAGTCATACCTAGCACAAAGGAAGATGGTTGTGGTGGTTGAAGGTCAATCATCACAGCCCCAGGACATCGGTGCAGGAGTTCCTCAGGGCAGTGTCCTAGGCCCAGCCATCTTCAGCTGCTTCATCAATGACCTTCCCTCCAACATAAGGTCAGAAATGGGGATGTTCGCTGGTGACTGCACAGTGTTCAGCGCCATTCACAACTCCTCAGATAATGAAGTAGTCCATGCTCGCATGCAACAAGACCTGGACGACGTTCAGGCTTGGGCTGATAAGTGGCAGGTAACATTCGCGCCACAGAAGTGCCAGATAATGACTATCTCCAACCAGCGAGAGTTTAACCACTTCCCCTTGACATTCAACGGCATTACCATCACCGAATCCCCCACCATCAACATCCTGGGGGCCACCATTGACCTGAAACTTAACTGGACCAGCCACATAAATACTGTGGCAACAAGAGCAGGTCAGAGGCTTGGTATTCTGCGGCGAGTGTCTCACCACCTGACTCCCCAAAGCCTTTCCACCATCTACAAGGCACAAGTAAGGAGTGTGATGGAATACTCTCCACTTGCCTGGATGAGTGCAGCTCCAACAACACTCAAGAAGCTCGACACCATCCAGGGAAAAGCACTTGCTTGATTGGCACCCCATCCACCACCTTAAACATTCACTCCCTCCACCACCGGCGTACCGTGGCTGCAGTGTGTATCATCTACAAAATGCACTGCAGCAACTCGCCAAGGCTTCTTCGACAGCACCTCCCAAACCCGCGACCTCTACCACCTAGAAGGACAAGGGCAGCAGGCACATGGGAACACCACCACCTCCAAGTTCCCCTCCAAGTCACACACCATCCTCACTAAGAAGTATATCGCCGATCCTTCATTGTCGCTGGGTCAAAATCCTGGAACTCTTTACCTAACAGCACTGTGGGAGTACCATCACCACACGGACTGCAGCGGTTCAAGAAGGCGACTCACCACCACCTTCTCAAGGGCAACTAGGGATGAGCAATAAATGCTGGCCTTGACAGCGACGCCCACATCCTGTGAATGAATAAACAAAAAAATCAGATAGTGGAGGGATCCAGAGAGGTGGTGGTGAGATTGAGCTGAGTGTCGTTAGTGTACGTGTAGAACCTGATGATGTGTTTTCGGATGATATTACCGAGGGGTAGAATGTAGATGAGAAATAGGAGGGGGCCAAGGATAGATCCTTGGGGGACACCAGAGGTAACGGTGCGGGAGCAGGAAGAGAAGCCATTGCAGGTGATACTCTGGTTCAATAGATAAAAATAGAATCAAGCAAGGGCAGTTCCACCCAGCTGGCCGACAGAGGAGAGGCGTTGGGGGAGGATGGCGCTGCTCAACTGTGTCGAAGGCTGCAGATAGGTCGAGCATGATGAGGGACAGTTCATCATGGTCACCGTCACAAAGAATGTAATTTGTGACTTTGATAAGGGTCGTTTCAGTACTGCTGCAGGGGCGGAAATCTGATTGGGTGGATTCAAACTTTGAGTTTCGGGAAAGATGGGGACGGATTTGGGAGGCGACAACGCATTCAAGGACTTTGGCGAGGAAAAGGAGGTTGGAAATGGGGAGGTAGTTTGCAAGGACAGAGGAGTCAAAGGTGTTTTTTTTTGAGGAAAGGGGTGATGACAGCAGATTTGAGGGAGCGGGGGACAGTACCTGAGGAGAGGGAACTGTTAACAATATCAGCTGACATGGGGCCCAGGAAGGGAAGTTGGGTGGTCAACAGTTTGGTTGGAATAGGATCGAGGGAGGGGGTGGTCAGTCTCATGGACAAGATGAGCTTGGAGAGAGCAAGGCAGGAAATGGGATAGAATCTAGAGAAAGATGTGAGTTCCACCTCTTTGACCAAGCTTTCGATCATCCGCTCCTAATATCGCCGCCTTTGGTTCAGCGTCCGTTTTATTTCCCTTAAGCTTCTGTGGAATGCTTTGGGACGTCTTTCTATATTATAGGCTCTATAATGCAGGCATATTTGACGAGAGTGACGTGACACATTGGGGGCCATGGATGGGAGGGGAGGAAGCTGGAGACAAGTGGCCCATGGGCTTACTTTAACAGTTATTTAGCATAAGTTGAGATGGTGTGATTCAGGATCAATAGATAATGCAAACATACAGAGACAGTTAAGTTTGTACACAGCACATAGTAACTGAGGTGAATGATGGTTAATTTGTTTCAGGTGCTATTGGTTGAGGGAGGGCCGTTGGCCGGGACACGGAGAACTCCCTGCTCCTCTTTGAATAGTGTCGCGGGATGTTTTATGTCTACTTAAGTGGGCAGACGGGGGCCTCAGAACGACTATTCCTCCAACAATGCAATTGGGTGCCTCTTCCTCCTAAGAATCTGTAGAGAGTGTTAGAATCTAGGGGCTTCTTCTTTTCGTGTCTTCTCGCTGTTCCCTTTGGGGAACAGTGTGAAGTAGTGGAAGGAATCTCAGGCTGATTAACAGTCTGACTGGCCACGTTAACGCTTCTTCCCTGGCCGTAACCAGCTTTATAACCATCGTAACTATCCGTGAGGGTAGTCAGTCCTATATGGCGGGAGGGTTTTAGGGGCTCCCACAACCCATAAGATGATGTGGGGGGGGGGGGAGCCACCCATACCCACTGGGCGCGAGTATCCAGCTGGATGTCAACCCAGAATTCGAAGCCGGAGCTCCGGCTCCATTCGCCGGGACTGTCTGGAGTGGGGTTCGAACCCTGCACCTTCTGGCCCAGAGGCAGGAATGCTACCACTGCGCGAAAGGCTCACTCCTATCTAGGGGCTGCCAGATGGCATTGAAGAACATAAGAAATAAGAGCAGGAGTAGGCCATACGGCCCCTCGAGCCTGCTCCGCCATTCAATAAGATCATGGCTGATCATCGACCTGAACTCCACTTCCCCCCCCTCCGATCTCCATATCCCTTGTTTCCCCTCGAGTCCAAAAATCTATCTATCTCAGCCGTGAATATACTCAAAGACTCAGCATTCACAGCCCTCTGGGGCAGAGAATTCCAAAGATTCACAACCCTCTGAGTGAAGAAATTCCTCCTCTCGGTCATAAATGGCCGATCCCTTATCCTGAGACTATGCCCTCTAGTTCTAGACTCTCCAGCCAGGGGAAACAACCTCTCAGCATCTACCCTGTCAATCCCCTTCAGAATCTTGTATGTTTCAATGAGATCACCTCTCATTCTTCTAAACTCCACAGAGTATACACCCATTCTGCACAATCTCTATCATAGGACAGCCCTCTCATCCCAGGAATTAATCTAGTGAACCTTCGTTGCACCGCCTCCAAGGCAAGTATATCCTTCCTTAAATAAGGAGACCAAAACTGTGCACAGTACTCCAGGTGTGGTCTCACCAAGGCCCTGTACAATTGTAGCAAGACTTCCTTACTCTTATACTCCAACCCCCTTGCAATAAAGGCCAACATGCCATTTGCCTTCCTTATTGCTTGCTGTACCTGCATGCTAGCTTTCTGTGTTTCTTGCACGAGGACACCCAAATCTCTCTGAACATTAACGTTTCAAAGTTTCTCACCATTTAAAAAATATTCTGTTTTTATATTCTTCCTACCAAAGTGAATAACCTCACATTTCCCTACATTATACTCCATCTGGCACCTTACTGCCCACTCACTTAGTCTATCTGTATCCCTTTGCAGACTGTGTGTTCTCCTCACAGCTTACTGTCCCACCTAGCTTTGTATCATCAGCAAACTTGGATACATTACACTCGGTCCCTTCATCTCGGTTATTAATATAGATTGTAAATAGCTGAGGCCCCAACACTGATCCTTGCAGCACCCCGCTAGTTACAGCCTACCGACCTGAAAAAGATCCGTTTATCCCTACTCTCTGTTTTCTGTCCGTTAACCAATCCTCTATCCAGGCTACTACATTACCGCCAACCCCATGAGCCCTAATCGTGTGTAATAACCTTTTATGTGGCACCTTATCAAATGCCTTTTGGAAATCCAAATATACTACATTCACTGGTTCCCCTTTATCTACCCTGCTAGTTACATCCTCAAAAAACTCTTAAATTTGTCAGACACGATTTCCCTTTCATAAAACCATGTTGACTCTGCCTAATCATGTTATGATTTTCTAAGTACCCTGATACCACTTCCTTAACAATGGATTCCAGCATTTTCCGGATGACTGATGTCAGGCTAACTGGCCTGTAGTTCCCTGTTTTTTCTCTCCCTCCTTTCTTGAATAGCGGTGTTACATTTGCGACCTTCCAATCCGCTGGGACCATTCTAGAATCTAGGGAATTTTGGAAGATCAAAATGCATCCACTATCTCTTCAGCCACCTCTTTTAGAACCCTAGGATGTAGGTCGTCAGGTCATGGGGATTTGTCAACTTTTAGTCCCATTAATTTCTCTAGTACTTTTTCTCTACTTATATTAATTATTTAAGTTCCTCATTAGACCCTTGGTGCCGCACCATTTTTGGTATACTGTGAAGACAGATACAAAATATTTGCTTGACGTTTCTGCCATTTCCTTATTCCCCATAATAATTTCTCCTGTCTCAAGGGACCAACGTTTACTTTTGCTACTCTTTTCCTTTTTACATACTTGTAGGAGCTCTTGCAATCTGCTTTTATATTTCTTGCTAGTTTTCTCTCATTCTATTTTTTTCCTTTTTATCAATTTTTTGGTCAACCTTTGCTGGTTTCTGAAACTCTCCCAATCATCAGGCTCACTGTTATTCTTTGCCACATTATAAGCTTCTTCTTTCAATCTAATGCTATCCTTAACTTCTTTAGTTGTCCACGGTTGGATCACTTTTCCCGTGGAGTTTTTGTTTCCCAGTGGAATGTATTTTTGTTGAGAATTATGAAATATTTCTTTAAATGCTAGCCACTGCTTATCTACCGCCATACCGTTTAATCTATTTTTCCAATCTACCTTAGCCAACTCTCCCCTCATACCTATGTAATTGGCTTTATTTAAGTTTAAGACGCTACTGACGCTCTGCCTCAATACTCAGACTCCATGTTGAATCCTACCACGCACTTCTAGAAGTGGACCAGTGGGCAGTATTTATCCGGCTATTGCCTCGAGTCATGCAGCACATGTTTAATTAGCGTCTCGCACTCTCTTGGTCCAGAATCAAGGAAACTAGCTTCATCGAACTCCGTGTACTTTGGGAAGAGAGAGGACCTTGTTATCGTGTCAACTCTGCACAAAGAGCTGCTCGCTCAGTCATTGAAGCCAACAGGCATTAAATGTAGGCTGAGCTAGTCAACCGGTTAATGGAAAAGACCAACTTTGCCTGTGGGCAAGTCTGTAGCTCGCATAAAGCCGTCCTTTCTGTGCCGGTTGTTTCTTGTCCACTGGACAGGGTGTGCTCATTCTGCCCCTCATTTTTTATGTAAAGAAACCAGGGCCAGTTGTGTTGTGGGCATTGTACTTTGGAAGGGACACTTATCAGGGCAGGCAGCAACCCTTTCAAAGTTGCAGGTTGATGGTGAATTTATACTAGGGTTGGACTATAGTTTCATCACATGAAATTGCACCTCCAACCGCCCCACCCCGACATTGGTCACCTGACGTCAAGCCTCGTGGCAATCAGTCAATAATGGCAGCTAAAATACCCACAATCCTCTGCGCTCGAGAAACCGCTCCATCTGTCATGTGGTTTGAGCGGCGCGCGTGTGCGCCAGGGCCCCATTGCATCCTGTGAATGCTGCGGCCCTGTTGTGAATCTGGCCGGAGTGAAAAGGGAAAAGAAAATGTCCCAAATGATTTTTCTCCCGGATTGCTCGCAGGAGTGTCCGGCAGATCAGTCATTAATTCCGGGAGACTCCAAGGGCAATCCGGGAGGGGTGACAGCCCTAATTTGTGTAACAGCCTGGTGCTGTTGGTGTTGCAAACTGTGTTGACCAAGCAGACGATCACTCATTGCGATGTGTACAGGCTGCCACTGGTTGCTTTGGCTACAGTTTGTCACCGAGTGTATTTAAAGAACGAACTTGCATTTCTATAGCGCCTTTCACGACCTCAGGATGTCCCATAGCGCTTCACGGCCAATGGAGTACTTTTTGATGTGTAGTCACTGTTGTAATGTAGGAAACACGGCAGCCAGTTTTGGAACAGCAAGGGCTCACCAACAGCAATGTGATAATGACCAGATAATCTGTTTTTTAGTGATGTTGGTTGAGGGATAAATATTGGCCAAGAATTGTGCCGTGGGATCTTTTAATGTTCATTTGAGGGGGCAAACTGGTCCTCGGTTTAACGTCTCATCCGAAAGACAACACATCCGGCAGTGCAGCGCTTCCTCACTATTGCACTGGAGTGTCAGCCTAGATTATAGAAAAAAAAGGAGCAGGAGTAGGCCATTCAATATGATCATGGCTGATCTTCTATCTCAATACCATATTCCCACACTCTCTTCCCCCCTACTCCTTGACTCCTTTTGCATCTAGAAATCTATCTATCTCCTTCTTAAATATATTCAGTAACTTGGCCTCCACAGCCTTCTGTGGTAGAGAATTCCACAGGTTCACCACCCTCAGTGAAGAAATTTCTCCTCATCTCAGTCTTAATTGTCCTACCCCGTATCCTGAGACTGTGACCCCTCGTTCTAGACCCCCCAGCCAGGGGAAACATCCTCCCTACATCCAGTCTGTCTAGCCCTGTCAGAATTTTATACGTTTCAATGAGATCCCCTCTCATTCTTCTAAACTCTAGTGAATACATAACATAAGAAATAGGAGCAGGAGTAGGCCACTTGGCCCCTCGAGCCTGCTCCGCCATTCAATAACATCATGGCTGATCTTGGGCTCAAAGCCAATACAGGCCTAGTCGACCCAATCTCTCCTCAGACGACAGTCCTGCCATCCCAGGAATCGGTGCTTATGTGCTCAGGTCTCTGGAGTGGGGCTTGAAGCCACGACCTTCTGATTGAGGTGAGAATGCTACGACTGAGCCAGTGGATTTATCACCGGACTTCAGTGATCTGGAGAGATGAGAGAAGCTGTGATTAGAGCAGAGAAGGTTATGGGGAGATTTAATGGAGGTGTTCAAAATTATGAAGGGTTTTGATAGAGTAAATAAGGAGAAACTGTTTCCATTGGCAGAAGGGTCAGTAACCAGAGAAAACCGATTTATTGTAATTGACAAAAGAACCAGAGGGGAATTAGCTTTTTTTTACACAGCGAGTTATGATCTGGAATGCGCTGCCTGAAAGGGCGTTGGAAGAACATTCAATAATAACTTTTAAAAGGGAATTGGATGTATACTTGAAAAAGAAAACTTTGCAATGCTCTGGGGAAAGAGCAGGGTCGTAGGACCAATTGGATAGCTCTTTCAAAGATCCGGCACAGGTACAATGGGCTGAATAGTCTCCTTCTGTGCTGCAAGTTACTATGATCTGACCGTCAAAGGTTTCAGTAAAATGCAGATTTGGATAATTGTGTAATTAGCAGCATCAAACTTGCTCATTTTTGCCCTCCAATTGTCATCACGTGGGTTCTGTTCCTCTTTTATTTGAATGAGGAAATGATGCAGAGGAAGTGTATGCAATTTCATTAGGTTGCCCTTGGTGTGGGTCAGCACAGCTGTGGGGACATCACTGAGCTCTGTGCTGTCATCTGCAAAGGTGTCGCAAGACAAATCCACTCTCTCTCACCATTCTCCAGGATCCTGAACTGCAGCAAGGTCGTTGGAACACCTTCACCTCCAAGTCACACACCATCCTGACTCAGAAATATATCGCTGTTCCTTCATCGTCGCTGCTGACCAATCCTGGAACTCCCTCCCTAACAGCACTGTGGGGGGCACCTTCACCACACGGACTGCAGCGGTTTAAGAAAGCAGCTCACCACCACCTTCTCAAGGGCAACTAGGGATGAGAAATAAATGCTGGCCTTGCCAGAGACGCCCACATCCCGAGAATTTTTTAAAAACTAATGGCTTAGTCCTACATAATATCTCCATGGGGAAAGTTGATGACTATATAAAGCATGCTCGTGTTATAATTGAGAGTGTTTTCTTGTGGCTCAGTGGTAGCACTGTTACCTCCTGAGTGAGAAGGTTGTGGGTTCAAGTCCCATTCCAGAGACTTGAGCACATAATCTAGGCTGACACTCCAGTGCAGTACCGAGGGAGCGCTGCACTGTTGGATGTCGGATATGCCCTCTTTCAGATGAAACGTTGAACCGAGGCCCCATCAGCCTGTTCTGATGGACATAAACGATCCCAAGGGCACTATTTGAAGATGATCAGGGGAGTGCTCCCTGCTGTCCTGGTTAATATTCCTCCCTCAACCATCATCACCAGAAACAGATTAACTGGCCACCCAGCTCATTTCCCTGAATCACAGTGACCAGACTTCACAAGTAGTTCAGTGGATGTCCTGAGGTGGTGAGAAGGTGCTGTATGAGTTCAAGTCGCTTTGTTCTTTAACTGTGGCTTGGCCTGGAGTCAGAGTGGCAATGTTGACACGATTGTGGCCTTTTCAGTGCTGTGACAACACGTAAAAGGACTCTGGAGAGGGAAGGGTGGTTGGAGTCGGGGCAGAAGTGTCGAGGGTGAGATTTTTGAGGAGGGTGAAAAGGAAGGGAATAGTATCTGAGGGGAGGGAGCCATTTACAATATCAGCTAGCATGTGGGGCCAGGAAGGGAAGTTGGGTGGTCAACAGTCTAGTGGAAATAAGGGAGCAGGAGGTTGGTCTCGAGGACAAGGTGAGCTTGGAGAGGGCATGAGGGGAGATCAGGGAGAAACTAGAGAATACGTGGGAGCAAGGAGAACCTTGAGGGAGCTTTGACTTGGTGGGCTGGGGGAAGGGAGGATGCTGCACAGGCAGTTGAATCCACATAGCCATCTTTAGTTCTTTGGTTTTTCTAAATTGGTATAAACTGAAGTGATCAACTGCTTCAGAAAGAAACTGAAGAACTGAACCATCTGTAGAATTTAAATAGACAATGTAACAGAGAGGGTGAATGAGGGTAGTGCGGTTGATGCTGTGTATATGGGCTTTCAAAAGCCGTTTGATAAAGTACCACTTAATAGATTTGTGAGCACATAGGATTAAAGTGACAGTGGCAGCGTGGATATGAAACTGGCTGAGACAGAGAGCAGAGAGTAGTGGAGAACGATTGCTTATCAGACTGGCGGGAAGTATACAATGGTGTTCCCCAAGGGTCGGAGTTGGGACCACTGCTCTTTCTGATGTATATTAATGGCCTGGACTTGGGTATACAGGCAATATTTCGAAGTTTACAGATGACACAAAGCTTGGAAATGTGGTAAACAATGAGGAGGATCGTAACAGAGTTCAGGAAGACATGGGCAGATACATGGCAGATGAAATTTAATGCAGAGAAGTGTGAAGTGATACATTTTGGTAGGAAGAATGAAGAGAGGTAATATAAACTAAATGGTACAATTTTAAAGGAGGTGCAAGAACAGAGAGATCTGGGGGTGTAAGCACGCAAATCTTTGAAGGTGGCAAGAAGAGTTGAGAAGGCTGTTAAAAAGGCTTATGGAATCATTGGCTTTATAGATAGAGGTCATGATGCGGAGATGCCGGTGTTGGACTGGGGTGGACAAAATTGAGAGGTCGCACAACACCAGGTTATAGTCCAACAGTTTTATTTGAAATCACAAGCTTTCGGAGCTATCGATTTGCTCCTTTCTTCACCTGAGGAAGGAGCAAATCGATAGCTCCGAAAGCTTGTGATTTCAAATAAAACTGTTGGACTATAACCTGGTGTTGTGCGACCTCTCAATTTTATAGATAGAGGCATAGAGTACAAAAACAAGAAAGTTATGATAAACCTTTATAAAGCACTGGTTAGGCCCCAACTGGAGTATTGTGGCCCATTCTGGGCACCCTACTTTAGGAAAGATGTCAAAGAAGGTTCAGAGGAGATTTACTGGAATGGTACCAGGGATGAGGGACTTCAGTTATGTGGATAGACTGGAGAACCTAGGATTGATCTCCTTAGAGCAGAGAAGGTTAAGAGGAGATTTGATATGTGCTCAAAATCATGAGGGGTTTTGATAAAGTAAATAAGGGGAAACTGTTTCCAGTGGCAGAAGGGTCGGTAACCAGAGGGGACAGATTTAAGATAATTGGCAAAAGAACCAGAGGCGAGTTGAGGAGAACTTTTTTAAGCAGCAAGTTGTTGTGATCTGGAACGCACTGCCTGAAAGGGCGGTGGAAGCAGATTCAATAGTAACTTTCAAAAGGGAAATGGATAAATACTTGAAAAGGAGTAATTTTATGGGCTATGGAGAAAGAGCAGGGAGTGGGACTAATTGGAGAGCTCTTTCAAAGAGCCAGCAGAGGCATGAACAGCCTCCTTCTGTGTTGTTTTTTTTCCCCTGAGCAGAGGGAGCTCTTAAATTGAAGGCACACCTCTCCCTTTATTTGATGGGATTAGGAGAGGGGCCTTCTCCCCTCTTGCTCAATGGGCAATTAATATAAAGTAAATTGAGGTGCCTCTCTGATAAGAGAGAGGCAGAGAGAGACAAGAGACAAAGAGAGAGAGAGAGGGGGGGTGGGAAGGAGGGAAGCCACAAGGGCAGGGTCGCCACTCAGGATGGTGGGTGGGTGGGTGTTGGCAGGGGGTGCACTCTCCGATGTAAATTAGAGTCCTTTTCCGGTGGTCTTCTGGTGGGGGGAGAAGATGTCTTCACCTGGGAAAGCTGGAGATGCCCAGGCTCAGTCCTGCACCAGGTCTTAATGATGCCCCAATCAGGTTAATTGAATTGAACCTCCTTCTGTGCTGTAGCATTCTATGATTCTGTTAAAGAGAAGCCTCACCATTCTCACTGTGGGCCCCTGAGAGCAGACTGGCACATCCCAGAAGTGTTGTTAAAACTAGTGAGCAGGAACCTTGATTTTGGATCTTTGAACTTACAGTTCAGGTAGAAGTGAGGAGAAGTGGAACGCAATGAAAAACACTTATTTTGAAATGGGCTTGAGCTACATGATTATTGGTTCTAAGAAAAGAAAAAGACTTGCATTTCTATAGCGCCTTTCACAACTTGAGGACATCCCAAAGCACTTTACAGCCAATGAAGTACTTTTGAAGTCTAGTCACTGTTGTATTTAGGAAACACAGCAGCCAATTTGCACACAGCAAGCTCCCACAAACAGCAGTGCGATAAATGACCAGATAATCTGTTGTACTGATATTGGTTGATGTCAATAGTAACATTCAAAAGAGAATTGGATAAATACTTGAAGGGGAAAAAATTTACAGGGCTACGGAGAAAGAGCAGATTAATTGGATCGCTCTACCAAAGAGCCGGCACAGGCACGATGGGTGGAATGGCCTCCTTCTGTGCTGTAAGATTCTATGGTTGATCTATAAATATTTGCCAGGACACCAGGAGAATTCTCCTGCTCTTCTTCCAAATAGTGCCATGCGATCTTTTGTGTCCACCTGAGAGGGCAGACAGGACTCGGTTTAACGTCTCATCCGAAAGACGGCACCTTCGACAGTGCAGCACTCCCTCAGTACTGCACTGCAGTGTCGGTGCAGACTTTGTGCTCAAGTCTCTGGAGTAGGCCGTGAACCCACGACCTACTGGCTCGGAGGCGAGAGTGCTACCCACTGAGCCACGGCCAAAGTTCTCCCCAGTTCAATAAACTTGCCAGAAGCTTGGGAGAAGGTTCTGGAATCTTAGCGGTTTGATGTTGACGGCCTTGTTTCTTGACGTACCGGTGACCTGTCGGTGTCAGTGGTGCGGAGAGTTATGCGGTCTGGTAGCACCGACACGGCAGCATTGAGCTGAGCCACCGTGCCCGCATCGGCCGGCAGTCCGCTCCTCGATTTCGCTGTCCTTCCGTGAACGATTTTGTTCATCGGAGCCACTGTCCGATAGTGACTGAAATACATCAAGTTCTGTTTTTGTTGCGTGGGGATTCCAGGATTGTTCCCAGTGTTTTGTGGATCGCACACTGCGAGTTGGTCCGTTTTTCTGTCAACCTTGTGCACGATACACCTTAGCTGAGTCGTGTCTTATTTCTCCCAAACCTTTTAATTGAATGTGAATTATGTTTGAGAAAGCCAAGCATTGAAGGGTGTATTCACCAGCAGATTCTTGTCACACTTTTTTATATTTTGTTTCCTGTATTTTACTGTTTGAGAAGATTTGCTAATCACAGACTGTTTACCATTGATACCAGTCACTGAGCTGCTGTACTGCACCTCCTAGTGGCCAGTTGGAGTCCCACTGGTGGGGGCCCAGGAGCAGACTGCTGCCCTCCTCCTTGGCCAGGGCATTGGGGGGGATAAAAATAGAAATGGAATTGTTTTCTGCACTTGTGTCTGTCTGTGTGTCTCTTCTATCTCTTTATTTTTCTCTGTGTCTCTCTCTCTCTCTTTGTTTCCCTCTGTGTGTATGTGTGTGTCTCTCTCTCGATCTCCCCTGTCACTCTGGGTGACCTGTTGTACAGTTACAGTAATTTTCTGTTCAGTACCCAGGGTCTTGATCTCTCCAATGATCTATTTATCAGTGCGTGATTTAATACTTTCTGACACATTTTATCCATTTTTCTTATTTGGTTTAAATGAAAGTATCTGCTAACCCGAGAGAGGACAAAGTGGGACAACACATTTAGATGCAGTAACTAATTAACAGATGTGCGATTCTGCTGCCCACTGATTTATGGTTTACTCACAAAAGATGACCAAATTGTGGAATTCGATCTCCAAAACACGGCTTTAAAAATTCTGGAATTCCATGCAATTAAAGAGGAAAGTTCATCCACCGTAGAGCAGTGGCCCTGCCCGTGACCCCCCAGGGACCCAGTGTTATGTGGCACCTTGTCCTGGTGAAAGTAGCCAGCTGTGAGTAGGCCCCAAGTATTTCTGGGAGATAGCCATGCTTACGTTGGATCATAGAATTACATAGGATATACGGCACAGAAACAGGCCATTCGGCCCAACCAGTCCATGCTGGTGTTCATGCTCCACACGAGCCTCCTCCCGTCTTTCCTCATCTAAATCTATCAGCCTAACTCTCTATTCCCTTCTCCCTCATATGCTTGTCTAGCCTCCCCTTAAATGCATCGATACTATTTGCTTCAACCACTCCCTGTGGTAGTGAGTTCCACATTCTCATCACCCTCTGGGTAAAGAAGTTTCTTCTGAATTCCCTATTGGTGACTATCTTATATTGATGGCCTCTAGTTATGCTCTTCCCCACAAGTGGAAACATTCTCTCTGTATCCACTCTATCAAAACCTTTCATAATTTTAAAGAACTCTATTAAGTCACCCCTCAGCCTTTTTTCAAGAGAGAAAGAGACCCAGTCTGTTCATCCTTTCCTGGTATGTATACCCTCGCATTTCTGGTATCAACCTTGTAAATATTCTCTGCACCCTCTCCAGTGCCTCTATATCCTTTTTATAATATGGCAACCAGAACTGCCGCAGTATTCTAAGTGTGGTCTAACCAAGATTCGATACAGGTTTAGCATAGCTTCCCTACTTCCTGATTTTCAACAACCTCTTCGGAATATCTTGCATTCAGTGTATGGTAGCCTGCTGGTTATGGTACTGGACAAGCCACGTAGAGGTCATGCGTTCAGGTTCCAGCACGGCAAGTTATAAAAATTAGTTCAATAAATCTGGCAATTTGTGGACTGGCACCAATGAAAACAAATCCATGCTGGATTGTCATTTTAAAAACCCAACAGGTTTGCTAATGTCCTTCAGGGATGGCCCACACACGGCATGTGAAGCTTCCTAGCAAGCATTAGTGTCAAGAAAGAAACCAGGAACTTAAGGTCCTCCTAAAGCGCTTTACATCCAATGAAGTACTTTTGAAGTGTAGTCACTGTTGTAATGTAGGAAACGTGGCAGCCAATTTGTGCACAGCAAGCTCCCACAAACAGCAATGTGATAATGACCAGATAATCTGTTTTAGTGATCGGATAAATATTTGCCAGGACACCGGGAGAACTCCCCTGCTCCTCTTCCATATAGTGCCGTGGGATCTTTTATGTCCGCCTGAGAGGGAAGATTAGGGCCCCCGTTTGGCGTCATATCCGAAAGACGGCTCCTCTGACAGTGCAGCACTCCCTCAGTACTGCACTGGAGTGTCAGCCTGGATTAGGTGCTCCGGTTTCTGGAGTGGGACCTTCTGACTCAGAGGCGAGAGTGCTACCCACTGAGCCACGGCTGACACGGCACGAAGGAGGCCCACACCACCTCCGGGCAATTGGGGATGAGCAATAAAATGCGGCCATACAGGTGTGACCCGCATCTCGAGAACAAATTTTAAAAGAAATGACAACAGAAATATTTCTGCTTGGAAGTAAAGGACCCAGAAATTGCAAGTTTGTTGTTCACTGGCTCTGAACACTGGTGCTACTCCGGGCCGAGTATGAAGACTTGTACTCTGTCGCGTCTGCCGCCTCTGATTATACCAGCTAATGAATTCTGTACCTTTCTTTTCACAGGGGACGAAGTTATGGATTATAATGGAATATTTGGGAGGCGGTTCAGCCTTGGATCTGGTAAGTGTAAAGTTTATCTATTGGCTATAGTCATAGCGAGTCTGTATCTGAAGTTTCCAGGGAGCAGTTTGAAGCTGGGGCCTTGTGTTTTGCTCGCTGGTAGTGTAGCTGTGATGTGGAGATGCCGGTGTTGGACTGGGGTGGACAAATGTGAGAAGTCGCACAACACCAGGTTATAGTCCAACAGCTTTATTTGAAATCACAAGCCTTCGGAGCGCTGCTCCTTCATCAGGTGAAGTGTAGCTGGACTAGGATATGAACTCGGAGATCATTTCATCACCTCTGGGTTTTGCCAGTGAGACACTCCTTTCTGTTCCTGGCTAAAGACTAATTTGCTCGTGGCTGCTTTCCACATGACTCCCAAACCGTATCTGGGGAATGGAAAATATCGGAATGTTTTGAAAATAATAGAATGTTGATTGTCCTGACGAGTGTAGAAGGTCCGATTTGATTCAGAACTTTGGTTTCTACCCACTATGTTTTCGATTGCTGAGTGCGATCTAAGTGAAGGCTCACCGTCTGTAAATGTGTCCCGGGTTGGATTGCCAGCACTGGTTGGACCGTATCCGGGAGGTTTCATCGCATGACCGCCCTCCAACTGCCCCGCCCTCGGGCTACTGCCATTGGTCACCCAATACATCAATCAATCGATAATGGCAGCTACAGTACCCACGATCCTCTGCGCTCTATCCACCGCGTGGGCCCCATTGCATCCTGGGAATTGACAGCCCTGTTACTGAGTGTCTGTCTGGCCAGAGTGAAACAGAAGAAAATGTCCCAATGATTTTTCTCCCGGATTGCTTGCAGGAGTGTCCGGGAGATGAGTCTTTAATAACGTCTTTAATAAGACTCCAGGACAATCCAGGACGGTTGGTAAACCTAGTCTCACCTCATTAAATCAGGATGGGTACCAGCTTGTGCTTAAGATGGTGATCTAATCGATGGGTTTGGTTATAACATGAAACACAGAACAGAGGTTGACCTGATTACACACGTCGATCCCCGATACTAAAACGCAGTCTCTGCACTCCCTGGTATCGGTTCTTATCAACAGTTCGTGTTCCTTCCGTTTTATTCCATGTTTGGCTAATCTCGCTTGTGACGATCGTGGTCTGACTGCTTCTCGTCTTTCGTGCACGATATTTACACACAACGTCGTATCTGCAGGATTATCAACTAGAATGAAAGACTTGCATTTATATAGCGCCTTTTGTGACCTCAGGATGTTCAAAAGTGCTTTACAGCCAATGAAGTCTTTTTGAAATGTAGTCACTTGTAATTTAAACGCGGGACCAGATGCAGGCTCCCACAAACAGCGATGTACTAAATGTCCAGATAATCTGTTTTAGTGATGTTGGTTGAGGGATAAATATTGGCCAGAACACCAGGGATAACTCCCCTGCTCTTCTTCAAAATAGTGTCATGGCTCCTTGTACGTCCACCTGAGCGGGCAGACGTGGCCTTGGTTTAACGTCTCATCCGACAGTGCGGCACTGGAGTGTCAGCCTAGATTATGAGCTCCAGTCTCTGCAGCGGGACTCGGAGTCGACTGTGCTACCCGCTGAGCCACGGCTGACACATAACTATTAACTATTATTCATGATCGACTGGGGAATTCCATCTCTGTGCATGTCTGTTTGTGTGAAAGGTTTGACATCATCCGTCCTCGGTGTCTTCAAAATATCAGAAGTATTACAAAGAGATAAAGGAAACCAGTCATTTCCTGCTGAATTTCTATTCTGACCTGGAGATGGAAATTTGTAAGCAATTTCTCTTCCCCCACCGCCCCCGCCCCCCAACAATAGAAATTAAACTCCATTTGATCTTCGAACCTATTTACACCACTTCCCCACAGGGAGTAGCCGAGCAGTGGCTTTAAAGAAGCTAACCGTCATGAATGTGCTCCAGATCCCAGACTGCCCATCAGCAATACCACAGGAGATCCGCAAACATAGAAACATAGAAGATAGGAGCAGGAGTAGGCCGTTCGGCCCCTCGAGCCTGCTCCGCCATTTAATGAGATCATGGCTGATCATCCAAATTCAGTACCCTGTCCCTGCTTTCTCCCCATATCCCTTGATCCCTTTAGCCTTAAGAAATATATCTATCTCCTTCTTGAATATATTTAATGAATTGGCCTCAACTGCCTTTTGTGGTATAGAATTCCACATGTTCCCCACTCTCTGAGTGAAGAAATTCCTCCTCATCTCAGTCCTAAATGGCTTACCCCTTATCCTTAGACTGTGACCCCTGGTTCTGGACTCCCCGTCATCGGGAACATCCTTCCTGCATCTAGTCTGTCTAGTCCTGTTCGAATTTTATAAGTTTCAATGAGATCCCCTCTCATTCTTCTAAACTCTAGTGAATATAAGCCTAATCGACCCAATCACTCCTCATACGTCATTCCTGCCATCCCAGGTATCAGTCTGGTGAATCTTCGCTGCACTCCCTCCATGACAAGAACATCCTTCCTCAGATAAGGCGACCAAAACTGCACACAATACTCAAGGTGTGGTCTCACCAAGGCCCTGTACAACTGCAGCAAGACATCCTTGCTCCTGTACTCGAATCCTCTCGCTATGAAGGCCAACATACCATTTGCCTTCTTAACCGCCTGCTGCACCTGCATGCTTACCTTCAACGACTGGTGCACAAGGACTCCCAGGTCTCGTTGCACTTCCCCTTTTCCCAATCTATTGCCGTTCAGATAATAATCTGCCTTCCTGTTTTTGCCACCAAAGTGGATAACCTCGCATTTATCCACATTATATTGCATCTGCCATGCATCTGCCCAATCACCCAACCTGTCCAAATCATACTGGAGTTTCTCTGCATCCTCCTCGCAGCACACACGCCCACCCAGCTTTGTATCATCTGCAAACTTGGAGATATTACATCTAGTTCCCTCGTCTAGATCATTAATATATATTGTGAATAACTGGGGTCCTAGCACCGATCCCTGCGGTACCCCAGTAGTCACTGCCTGCCACTCGGAAAAAGACTAAGTACTTAAGATAGTACATGCATTTATCAGGTGTCTCGGGATGTCCCAAAGCTCTTCATGTCCAACTTACACACAGCAGGGTCCCACAAACAGCGAATCAGATGAATGACCAATTAATCTGGGTTTTTTTTTTTGAAGGTGTTGGTTAAGGGAGGACTGTTGGCCAGGACACCAGGAGAACTCTCCTGTTCATTCAGTAGTATTATGGGATCTTTCATGTACCTCTAAACCACCTGAACAGGCAAAGGGGAGGCTTCAGTTTTATGTCTAATCTGAAAGACGGCACCTCCGACGGTGTGGCACTCCCTCAGTACTGCACTAATGTAAACTTGGGATGGGATGGGCAGAATCCCAGCATGAACTGTGGTGGAGGAGAGGGGCAGTAGCATCAGTGTGAACTGGAGGGAAGGGGGATTAATCTATAATTTTAAAACAATTCGCGAGTGCAATACCTCCCCACAAAATGACTGATAGTCTGCACAGTTATTGCTGCAGTCTACTGCAGTTTTGTAGTGGCCCTGATTATAAACTGGTGTTGCTGTGAAAACACAGCTGATGCAGACATTTGTGTAAAAGACTTGCAGGGATGTTTTATTGGAATGTGATGTGATTTTAAATGTGGTGAATTTGAAAATTATTTCAAGGATAGGTTCGCACTGCTGACCTATACTGACTCCCGGTCCAATCAAAGCCTCGTTTGTAAAATTCTTATCCTTGCGTTCAAATCCCTCCATGGCCTTACCCCTCCCTATCTCTGTAAACTCCTCCAGCCCTCCAAGAACTCAGCATTCCTCCGACTCTGGCCTCTTGAGCATCCCAGACTTCCTTCGTTCCACTATTGGCAGCCGTGCCTTCAGCTGTCTTGGCCCCAAGCTCTGGAATTCTCCTCCCTAAACCCCTCCGCCACCCCATCTCTCTCTCTCTCTCGCTTTAAGACCCTCCTTGAGACATACCTCTTTGACCAAGCATTTGGTCACCTGACCGAATGTCTCCTCCTTTGACTCTGTCCGATTATGCACCTGTGAAGTGCCTTGGAAGGTTTTAGTGGCGTCACTAGGCAGCCGGCTGCATCTTGTAACACCACTATTCCCAGCCACAATCGAGCTGATTGGGTAATTCCCCCCGTCAATCACACATTGCTGTAAATGACTGGGATTTTAGGCACATTATTTGTAACTGTCCTCCACTCACTGCATTTTGTCGCCAAAATCATCCTGCTTTTATCGGGAGACGTTGCTGCAGTTTCGGTCACGAGTTCTGTGCTGTAGTTCGGAGAGACTCTCTTTAAACAGCCTGGTCGCTGTAAGTCCCACCCCACCTCCTACTCATTGGCTGGCACAGTGCAACTCAATGGCTGACTGTGGTGTCAGTCGACGTTCTGCTATGCAAATGTAAGTTGTTGTTGCAGTGAATATCCCTTTCTAAATCAATGATTACAATTTACAAATGTTTATCTCCCTTCTATGTTTCTGTGTGAGTTTCTGTTGTATGTGCGTATATAAAAGTTTGTCAAGTCACAGTCCAGACATCGTACTTCAAATTGTCCGAAGTGTTTTATTTATTAAAAAGGAGGAAGAAAGCCAGTCCCAGCCTGCTGGTTTTTCTGACCTTGAGGAGGAGCCAGGGATTTGCAAGCAGCTGCCAATCTATCCACAAATTGACCTCTGAATGTGCCTTGTGCGCTCTGCCTTAGCAGCAGAATAATACATTGGATGATGCATGGAGTAACGTTGTCACTGTAAAACTGTGCATCTCCACTTAATCGTGAACAGCACGACACATTCCCTAGTTTTTTTGTTGAAATAGCGAGCGCTAAAAATATTGGCTAGGATTGGCTGGGAGGTCTGACAGAGCCCGACCTCGTGAGAAAGGTGGATTGACATAACTGAAATACGCTGGTTATTTAAATACTCTGGGTAGTGACTGTATTTACACTGCCATTCGTGTTTAGCCAGTTCCCCTGGACCCCACTGAATTCCAACTAACAGACAGAAGGCAAAAAACAACAGGGTTAATGATTCATTTGAATTGTTTGTGACTATTAAAAGAGGGGAATGAAAAAGGGGAGTAATGGTGAGGTGTGAAAAGGGGATTAATGGTGAGGCTCCCTCTTTAAGGAATGGCGGTGCCCATTATATATCTGGTGAAGTGTTCCAAATTCTCAAGATATAAAATTGTGCTTCTTGATGACCTCAGTGTTCCTTTACCTTTGACCCTTCCTAGCTTCCTGTTTTGCAGGAGGCTTTGTGTGTTGTACGCCAACTTGCGGTTTCCTTTACTGTTGGGCAGTGGGTGTGCTAGAGCTCGAAGCAGTGCTGGATTTAGATTGACAGCTTGAACAATATTCACTGTAACTTTACCAGGACCTGTCCTCCTTTCCAGCTCCGTTGCAGTCCACCTCGTTCTGGCCTCACTGCAAACCCTGTTGAGGTCAGACTCTGATTCCCAATTCAGCAGGCGTTTGTAACCCAGTGCACGAGCTCGAAGGAAAGCTGATGCTTCCTGGCCATCTTTCAGCTGTTTGTCCCCTGCCTCGACTTCAGTCTCTTAAACTGAAAATGTTCGTTTTTCTTCCTCTTCCTAAACATTTATGATTGCGTGTTCTAATGTACATGGATGAAGCCACGTGCAAGAAGACTAAATTGTCATTTCAAGAAAGGTCAAGCTGGCAGAAAGCACATTAAATGTGGAAGCTTCATATTCAAACATTTTATCATTTATTTTGTTGGAGTTTACCCTCCGTTGAAGGGCAAACTCTCCTCGGTTTCTCTCCTTGTAATTTCTAGGTCCCATGTCTCTGCACAGCAGCCGGGCATCCAGATTTCTGCCAGTCTACCTCTTTGGCTGGTGCTGACCCTGAGCTTTCCCCTCTCCCTACACGCAAAGCACCCCACCCCCCGTACCCACCCATAGCCTCTGCTGCAGTTTGTCCCTGAATTATTTTTGATCTAAAACATGCCCCTACCATGGGCATCAGTGCGATGTTGCACCAATGCATCATCATCATGAGGGCAAGTAGACGTCATCCGAAATAGGTTGACGTTTAAAGTTACAGAGCAAGCAGTGATTCCCCTTTCAAACAACCAGTGGTTGGAAGCTGTGTGGGGTTGGGGGGCAGGGGGGTGTGGGGAGAGCTAAATTGATTCTGGTGCTCTACACATCACCCTGTATTCTCCTGTACACCCAAACTGTGCCAGGCCAGACTTAGAATTCCACCTGGATATTGGATGTGAAAGTCCCAACTGGAGAGGCCTTCACTCCTCTTTCAATCGCCGGTCTGACTCCTGAGTTATACTGCCACCTTCGCATTCTGTGGAAATTGCTTTGCAGGACTGCACCCTAAATCTGATCTAGTTTGGGGGTTTGTATGTTGCTGGACTGTTTCGTGGTCACAGAGTAACCGAGGAAATGGATTGCTGGTTTTTATTACGTTTTTCAAATCCTTGTGCAGCATGATGTTGGGTAATAAATAGAGCTTGTAGTGTTTGTGTCACTGCTGTGTAAATGCTGGTTCGTGTCTGCTGGCTGTTTGAGGGGGGTGGGTTGGCAACTGCTGGCTTTCCCCAGGGAGAATTGCTGGTGTTTGCTGTCTCTCTGGGCAGGATTGGTGCTTGCCGGCTGGGTTAGGGTCCTTCAGCTGCCTGAAGGGCTGAGTTTGAAAGGTAAGAGGCAGCGTCAATGGCAATGTTTTAGCTGCTAGATTAGCGCTCTCTCCAAACTGTAGGGCACCCAGTAAATTGCCCAAATTGTCAATGTAATTTTGCAATTCCAAACTTTGCTCCCCGCCCCCAGCAGTGACTGAATAATAAGATTATTGGTCCAAATCATCTCAACAATAATGGGAGAAAATGGCAAATGTCAATGAACGTGGAATCATAATTCACCCATTTCTACATTTAAATATCACGCCAAGTAAATATGGAAATAAAACCAATATCACAGTTAACTAGAAATGTATCAACAGGGATTCTCTGGAGTTTAGAAGAATGAGAGGTAATCTCATTGAAACATACAAGATTCTGAAGGGGATTGACAGGGTAGATGCTGAGAGGTTGTTTTGTGAAGGAATAAGCCATAATTCTGAAAAATACACCATCCTATGAACAGAATTCTGATATAATTAATACATGACATACTGGGTTTAAAAATCTAAAAGCCTCAACAACACAGGCTGCAAACAGAACACAGGCTTTTGAGATAAGATCAGTTGATAACACAAAAGTTGTAAACACCACAAGCTTTGAAATGGGAAATGGTTATTGACACTAACACAATGGCCTATTGGAAAAGCAAAGGCTTTCTTCCAAGATGTCTGTAGTTTGGAACCAAAATAATAGCAATGCCCAAGTAAAGTGTTAAAATGTAACACTTCAAACAAGAAACACAGAACATTAAAAAACCATGTGCCTTTGTAAAAGTTACATCAAATGAAACAGGAAACACAAATATATATAACCAACTAAGATGGCTAGGAAAACAAACACCTTGGATGAAGTGTTTTTGATTTACAAGTTGTAAAAGGTACAAACAGAACACTTTGAAGATATATCAGTAGATGACACCAAGCAATCACATTGTGTTTGTATTGAAAATGGAATAGTTAGGAGACACGACGTCTGCTAACAAGCAGCTAAAGGGAGTTAAGAATTCAATTGAAAGACTTCCTAAGAATAGCATCAAATAGATAAATCGATAATAACCATAAAAATGATAAGTTTTTGAAACACCTAAAGGTAGAGACAGAATTCTAAAAGTTGGCAGCTGAAATGACAGTAAGAATAGAAAGAAGTCAACAGAGGTATGGCTAGAGATAATTAGCTTACATCAGTGGAAAACTTCAAAGAATATACCACTAAAAAAAGGTATAAAAATAGAGCTTTTCAGATAGAGAGTCAGAAGTTGCTGGGAAGGGGCAGAGCGATTCTTGCCTTCAGAACCACTCTGTAGGCCTACAACTCTGAGTCTCGGGTAATCAAGGTATTTGATTTTGGTGGATATTCTGGATTAAGAAATAAGTAGAAGTGTGGAAATATAACGAAGTTAAGATTTGAGACTAATGATCTCTGATAAGAAATGTAAGCTATTTGTATTTTGAACAGTTAAAGTTGCGATTGCCATACCAGCTGTTAACTAAATGTCGGTTCTTTAATAAATCTATATATTTTTAAAATTGTCTGAGTAATTTCTGTATCAATCTCGCAAACTCAATTTCTGTACACTCTTTTGAGAGGAGTTGCAGAATTCTGGGGGGGTTTTCCGGACCCTCATAATATCCGGAAGGTTACAGTCTAGTTAAACTTTTCAAAAGTGCTATCCAGAGGACGGTAACATCTTCAGGCCGTTCCTTTGCTTTAGGGAGAGATAGTCTGAACCTTTAGACCCAATTAAGCATCTCTCGGATTCGGCTACCGCTAACTTTAGTTGAAGGTGAACGTCTGGGGAGTACACCTGATCTGGGGTAGCCCGAAAAGGGCTAGGACTTGTAATTATCCCTTCAGTTTCACCTGGCTGGAGTGTCTAGAACTGGAGGGCATAGTCTCAGGATAAGGGGTAGGCCATTTAAGACTGAGATGAGGAGGAATTTCTTCCCTCAGAGGGTTGTGAATCTTTGGAATTCTCTGCCCCAGAGGGCTGTGAATGCTGAGTCTTTGAGTATATTCAAGGCTGAGATAGGTAGATTTTTGGAGGAATCGAGGGATATGGAGATTGGGTGGGAAAGTGGAGTTGAGGTCGATGATCAGCCATGATCTTATTGAATGGCGGAGCAGGCTCGAGGGGCCGTATAGCCTACTCTTATTTCTTATGTTCTTATTACCTGTGCCCAACTATAGTCATTCAACCCCAACAAACAGCTTGGCTTTATATAGCACTTTTAACATAGAAAAAAGTCCCAAGATGCTTCGCAAAGAAGTAGAAATGGACACTGAGCAGAAGGTGGGGGTGGTTAGGAGAGGTGACCAAAAGGCATGGTTGAATAGATATGTTTTGAGAAGGTATTTAAAGGCAGGGAAAGAGGAAGTGAGGTGGAGTTCCAGAGAGTAGAAGCAAGATGGTTGAAAGCTCTGGCACTGATGAGGGAGAGGAGCTTATGCAGAGGAGGCCAGAGTTAGAGCAGCAATGGACTTGAGATGAGGCATAGGGTGGAGGAGGTCAAGGGGGTAGGAATTTTAAATTGATGTATTGGGGGATAGGGAGCAAACCGAGGTTGGCAAGGATTGGTGTGACTGTCAAGCAGCCCAGGATTGGGTACAGAGTTTTGGATGAGGTAGAATTTGGGAGATGACAAAAGCTGGATTAGACTTTGGGCTGTGGTGTGCGTTAGGTAGGGATGGAAACAGGTGATATTGTGGATATATATTGGGATCGTTCAAAGGCAGATCATTGTGTGAAACCAGTAGATTAATTCCTTTCTCAGTTTCAGATAATGGTCATTTGTTTTGCTAAGTTTATTTTTACCTTAATCAGCCGTTTGTTTCACCACAAGGGCAGCCATTTGTGCAGTAAAAACATGATGGGTGTTCATTTATTGCTTCTTGCTAGTGCGTTGCCTAGCAACACAATGTGCTGGGCCTGAGATATGATAACAGGCTGGTCCGGCCCCACCTACAGTGTTGGGTACTGTGCTGGTCACCGTATTATGAGTGCAATGGAGATCAACGCACCCCCAACAGTGCAGCACCCCCTCAGTATGGCACTGGAGTGTCCGTCTGGATTATGTGCTCAAGTTTCTGAAGTGGGATTAAACCAATGACCACCTGACTCGGGCAAGAATGCTACACTGAGCCATGGCTGACATCTACATTACAACAGTGACTGCACTTCAAAAAGTACTTCATTGGCTGTAAAGTGCTTTGGGACGTCTTGAAGTCTCGAAAGACGCTGAATAAATGTAAGTTCTCTCTTTAGGGGATGGCCTCTTAAACTAATTGAGCTGTCCTCGTGTGATCTGTACCCCCTCAAGTACCCTTAAACCAAGCCTCTCACTGTGTATATATGTTTCTTGAACCCTGAATGACCTTTTGCAAGGGACACACTTGTATTCCTTAAGTCAGTATTGCCACAATTGCCTCTTTGCAGTAGGTCAGGTCTTGTCAATGCTTTCTCAAAAACGTAGGTGGAGGTTCACCATAACTCTAAGCTAGATCTGCGCATCTGGACACATTAGAAGGTGCATTGACTTATTAAGACGAGTCTATAGTCGCAGGTTTGTAATAAAAGTTTCTCTTTCAGCTCCGAGCTGGGCCCTTCGATGAATTCCAAATTGCTACCATGCTGAAGGAAATCCTCAAAGGCTTGGACTATCTGCACTCGGAGAAAAAGATCCACCGGGATATTAAAGGTATGCTGGGATCACTGAGCTCGACCGGGTTTCTGTTCTGTGCAACGTGGTGCCGAGGATTTCTCAACCTTGTGTCTTCCTTCTCTTGCTCTTCCAGCTGCCAACGTCTTGTTATCGGAGCAAGGTGACGTTAAACTGGCGGACTTTGGTGTGGCTGGTCAGCTGACTGACACGCAGATTAAACGCGACACCTTCGTCGGCACGCCCTTCTGGATGGCACCAGAGGTCATTCAACAATCTGCTTATGACTCCAAGGTAAAAGTGGTACAACAGCTGGCTCGCAACCATCATGAGATAAACTCATCCGTGTTTTCAAATCCCTCCATGTCCTCACGCCTCCCTATCTCTGTAACCTACTCCAGCCCTAAAACCCTCCGAGATCTCGGCACTCCTCCAATTCTGGCCTCTTGAGCATCCCCGATTTTCGTCACCCCACTATTGGTGGCCGTGCGTTCAGCTGCCCAGTCCCTAATCTCTGGAATTCCCTCCCTAACCTCTCCTCCTTTAAGACATTCCTTAAAACCTGCCTCATTCTCCTGTCCTAATATCTCTTTATGTGGCTCAGTGTCAAATTTTGTTTGATAATCGCTCCTGTGAAGCGCCTTCGGACGTTTTAATACTTTAAAGGCGCTATATAAATGCAAGTTGTTGTTGAGAGATGCAATGGTCTCTGCCTCAACCATTCCCTGTGGAAAAATATTCCATGCTCTGGGAACCCTCTGCGTAAAGAAATTTCTCCCAACCCCCCTCTCTCTCTCTCTCTCTCTCTCTCTCTCTCTCTCTCTCTCTCTCTCTCAACGGCCATTTTAAATTGATGGCCTCTCATCACTGACACCCCAACCAGAGGAAGTAGTCTCTCCCCCTATTCACCTTATCAAAACCTTTCATAATTTAAAAAATACACCTCTGTTATTTGAATGATTAGACAGCAAGTCCCCGTTAGTTTCCCCAGAGCACTGTCCACTCTAAATACAGAAAGAAAGACTTGCATTTCTATAGCGCCTTTCACAAACACAGGACGTCCCAAAGCACTTTACAGCCAATGAAGTACTTTTGAAGTGTGATCACTGATATAATGTGAGAAACGCGGCGGCCAGTTTGTGCACAGCAAGCTCCCACAAACAGCAATGAGATAAACGACTGGATTTTTTTTTTAGTGATGCTGATTGAGGGATAAATATTTGGTCATTGTCACATTGCTGTTTGTGGGAGCTTGCTGTGCACAAATTGGCCGCCGCGATTCCTACATTACAACAGTGACTACACTTCAAAAATACTTCATTGGCTGTACAGCCCGTAGCAACTTCCTGAGATTCTGCATGGCACATTATAAATGCAAATTTGTTCTTTTATTTCTCTCTCCTTTTTCTCCATCTTTCTCTTTTGTTCTCTCCCTCATTCTTGCGCACTCTCTTTCTCTGTTACACTCTTTTTCTCTCACTTTCTCTCTCCTTTTTCTCTCCTTCACTTTCTCTTTTTCACTTTCTTTTTCTCTCTCTCTCCTTCACTTTCTCCTTTTTTCACTTTTTCTCTCTTTCTATCCTTCCATGAGGTAGCATGATGCAGGCTTCTCTGCATTCGTTCATTATTAAGCTGGCCTGCAATACTGTAGTGTCTGTGTGTTATGTTGTATCTGCACAGTGTTGTGAACGTGTCTCGATATCTCTCTTCTCGCAGGCAGACATCTGGTCTTTGGGTATTACCGCCATTGAGCTGGCCAAGGGCGAGCCACCCAATTCAGACATGCATCCAATGAGGGTTCTGTTTCTTATACCCAAAAACAACCCGCCAACTCTCGGCGGAGAGTTCAGCAAGTCCTTTAAGGAGTTTGTAGACGCGTGCTTGAATAAGGACCCTTCCTTTGTAAGTATCTAAGGGGTTGGATTCACTTTTGAGTCTCGAGTATTCTGAAAACCACCCGTTTATACCACATGTGTGTTTGGAGGAAGCCCACCATTCCCTGCCCCCATGACAGGCTCATAGATTTTGTGCTGTAGGTTTGTCCCATGGACGTTGGCTGTTGCACGGCTTAAAAATATAAAACTGAGGGTTGAAAAAAGAATTTGCGTTATGTACTTGGAGCTCATTCTTTTTACACAAGCAAACAGTACGGATCCGAGGATTATTGGCCTCTGGTTTGTAGAATTAATGCTTGTATTTACATTTCAGTTCGTGCACTGACATAAATCAAAAAGAGGCTTAGTTAAACTTTTCCAAGGGCTGCTTCACTCACACAAGCAATCAGACTCTTAGTGAGATGGAGTGGGTCAGCAGAAGAATTTTCCACCAGTTTGTGTGTCAATACAGGCTCCCAAGGAGCGGTTTCTTTTACCGATTTACCGTCCATCTCTCTTTCCATATTTGCTCAGCGTCCGACGGCCAAGGAGCTGCTGAAGCATAAATTCATCCTTAAAAACTGCAAGAAGACCTCGTATCTAACGGAAGTAATTGATGGGTACAAGAGGTGGAAAGCAGAAGGACACAGTGATGACGACTCCAGTTCAGATGAGTCCGATTCGTAAGTGCTTTTTAATAGAATTATGTGTCTCGGGAAGTGAAGTGGTCATGTGACTGAATTAGTAGTCCAGGGGCCCGGACTGATGATCCAGAGGATGTGAGTTCAAATCCCACCATTACCGTTTGAGAATTTGAATTCAGTTTTTAAAAAAAAACAATTCTGGAAATAAAAAGCTGGTCTCAGTAAAAGTGACCATGAAACTGTTGGATTGTCGTAAGAACCCAACTGGTTCACTAATGACCCTTTAGGGAAGGAAACCCGCCGTCCTTACCCGGTCTGGCCTGTGCGTGACTCCAGTCCCACACCAACGTGGTTGACTCTTAACTGCCCTCTGATGTGACCTAGCGAGCCACTCGGTTTTATCAAACTGCTACAAAGCAGTGGTTGGAGAAGGCGGCCCACGATCACCACCTCGGCAACTAGAGATGAGCAATAAATGCCTACCTTGCCAGCGACACCCACATTCCGAGAATGGTATTTTTTTGAATTGTCTCAAGTTTGTTGGAATCACTATTGTAGAGCTCCCCCCCACACCGCGTGGATTGATCCTGAGCCAGTGAGGATCCAGGTTTGATCTCAGCCAGACTGCTAGCAGTTGGCCTCAGTGTCCTAATCATTATCTGATGACGTTTGCTCTGTGTTGATGGTGGGTGAGGACAGGGCTCTGCTCTGATGCCTTGCAGGATTGAGTAGCTGTTGGTGCTGATAAATGGTCGGTTGTACTAGGGGCTGAAAGGGCGGCCAGTGTATGTCAGATTCCTGAGGATTGGAGAGCAGTAAACAAGACTGAATTATTTGAAAAATAGTTGAGAGATTTGAGTATCTGGAAACCACACAGCAGACACATTCATACTCATTGAACAGAAAACCCACCAAACAAACGTAAGGGATTTAGTTGGAAAACATCAGGAGAAACAAGCCTTAATCAAGGGATGGGGTGGGTGGGGGAGACATAGATTCAGGAAAAGGCAGGCACCATGGATTCAGGAAAGGGAAGTCTCGCTTATCCAAGGCAGAGCAAATAATGAACATTGAGCCAGATTATTGGTTTAGGTGTAAGGACCCAAAATATGTACTGAATGGAATATTGTAATTATCAGGGAAAGGGTTTGTGGATTATTTTTAACAAGTCTTTCAATGTATCAGCCCTGTGTATGGTGTAAAGCAAACTAGTTTGGGTATTAGCAGTGGGATACACTATAAATCAAATTATTACTGTGTAAGCCCTGGTTAAGCTCTTTCTTAGTGCAGTCTGCAGAGTTTGGCAGCGGACCATAAAGATGAAATTGTCCTTGAGAGGATCCAATGTAGGGTTTCTACAGCTGATGCCAGGTTTCAGGAATCTAAGTTATGAGGGAAAGGTCAAGAAAGTTGGAAATGTTCATGTTGAAAAAGCAACTTTGACATGAGCCGAAGAAGTTTTCAAAATTTGCTCTTCCAACTGAACCCCAGTACGGGTCCTTGCCTTCAGGAAAGAAGGGGGGTAAAAGGAGAAAATGAGGGGCTCATGGACCAGCTCACATTGGACTTCCAGAACATGAGGTGCAATAGGACACATGCTGTAATCCACAATCCCCCTTGCTTGGTCATGCCTTTCAGGAGAGGCACTCAATAGAAAGTTCATAACATAAGGAATAGGCCACTTGGCCCCTCGAGCCTGCTCCGCTATTCAATAAGATCATGGCTGATCTTGGGCTCAAAGCCACTTCCCTTCACCCTTCACTCCCTTATCTTGCAAAAATCTGTCTATTTCCACCTTAAATGTATTTAATGACCCAGCCTCCATAGCTCACTGCGGCAGAGAATTCCACAGATTTACGACCCTCAGAGAAGAAATTCCTCCTCATCTCAGTTCTAAAAGGGCGACCCTTTATTCTGAAACTATGCCCCCGAGCTCTAGATTTCCCCACGAGGGGAAACATCCTCTCTGCATCTACCTTGTCGAGCCCCCTCAGTATCTTATGTTTCAATAAGATCACCTCTCATTCTTCTAAATTCCAATGAGTATAGGCCCAGCCTGCTCAACCTTTCCTCATAAGTCAACCCCCTCATCTCTGGAATTAACCTAGTGAATCGTCTCTGAACTGCCTCCAATGCAAGTATATCCTTCCTTAAATAAGGAGACTAAAACTGTACGCTGTACTCGAGGTGTGGTCTCACCAATACCCTGTACAGTTGTAACAGGACTTCCCTGCTTTTATACTCCAACCCCCTTGAAATAAAGGCCAACATTCCATTTGCCTTTTTGATTACTTGCTGTACCTGCATGCTAACTTTCTGTGTTTCATGCACAAGGACCCCCAGGTCCCTCTGAACTGTAGCATTTTGTAATCTCTCTCCATTTAAATAATTTGTTTTTTTATTTTTCCTGCCAAAGTGTATAACCTCGCACTTTCCCACATTATACTCCATCTGCCAAATGTTTGCCCACTCACTTAGCCTGTCTATATCCCTTTGCAGATTCTTTGAGTCCTCTGCACAACTTGCTTTCCCACCCATCTTTGTATCATCCGCAAACTTGGCTGCATTACACTCGGTCCCTTCACCCAAGTCATTAATGTAGCTTGTAAATAGTTGAGGCCCCAGCACCGATCCCTGTGGGATTCTGGGAGGGAAGGAAAATTAGTGGGCGATTTATCCCAAGACCCTCTAACATCTAGACCAAGTGCAGTGATGCCAGAGGCCTCGAAGGAGGTCAGTTTTGTGCCTTTTGTCAATGTTATTGTCACTCCTGATTGGTTGGATAATAATTTACTGTTAGTCCGGATTGGTTGGATGTTAATATATTGCTATAGTTGGATAGCAAACTGGGCTTTCTGACATTTAAAAATAGATTCCTCACTAATCAAGTCCTTTTTTTTTCCTTTTTGAAGCACTTTTAGCTAATATTATCTGCATACTTGGTGACAGTGAATAGGCAATTTTCAGTAAAGAAATTCACAGGAACTAACCCAATGTCATTTTCAGTCACGGAAGCCTGGAACCACACACACACACATACACTGTTGCTTTAATTGCTACTTATTTCTGTTGCACTCTAGTACTGCAGAAGCTGTCCACAAATCTTGGGGTAGAAGCACCAGCCCTCTGAGTAAACTATTTTTAGTGATGTTGGTTGAGAGATAAATGTTGGCCAGGACACTGGGGCGAACTCCCCTGCTCCTCTTCAGATAGTGCCATGGAATCTTTTATTTCCACCTGAGAGGGCAGATGGGCCTCAGTTTAATGTCTGATCTGAAAGATGGCAACTCCGACAGTGCATCGCTTCCTCAGTACTGCACTGGAGTGTCAGCCTGGGTTAGGTGCGGAAGTCTCTGGAGTGGGACTTGACCCACGACCTTCTAACTCGGACGAGACTGCGACCACTGAGCCACTGCTGTCACGGCAAGAAGGCCCACACCACCACCTCAGGCCAATTGGGGTGAGCAATAAAATGTGGCCTTACAGGTGTGTCCCGCATCCCAAGAACAAATAAAACACATTTAAAAAAAAAAAAAATGACGACAGAAATATTTCTGCTCGGAGGTGAAGGGCCCAGAAATTGCTCCAAGTCTTTGGAGTGGAGCTTGAAGCGAAGACCTTCTGACTCAGAGGTGAGAGTGCTACCACTGGGCCATGGCTGACACTTAGCTAGGAGATGTTCTTAGAGATGTGATAAAGAATTATGTAAGTGGAAGTTCGTTCGTTCTTCTTGCAGGGCACCGTGAAATTCCTTGCTTGCCTTGTTCCAAGTGTTGGTGCATTCTCCATTGCAAGTTGCAATGCCCAGGTGATCTCAAATCCAAACCTAAATGTTCCTGTCTCTGGGTAGGTCATTGGCCCAGACATTACTAAAATGTGAAGGACGTGCCAATGGCTGATTGGATAACTTCATGGCCTAGTGTAGTACTGATCCATACAGAGATCGGGAGAGTTCAACCCCAGTCTGTGCTGGGTTAACTGATCTCAGCGGCAGCAATGTTGTGTTACTGCAATTTGCATCCCAGTGTTGGAGAGCAGGGACCGTATCAACCAGGGTTCGTCAGGCTCATGTGTGAGACCTTCCTGTGGTTGAAGAGCTTGTCAACACTGCCTATGATTACACTCGAAGAATGGCTATTCGGCCAAGATACTTGGAGTGCTGGCCCCATGGAATTGCAGCCCAGCTCACACCCCCCACTTTCGGGGTTGGGGGTAGAGAGGGGAACTATCAAAGCAAAGCAATAATGGGTCAGGTCACACACAGTCCACATGAGAAGATGACACTGAACCTCCTGAAGAGATGGGAATCAATCTGTCACACAACCCTGTAACCTTCTGTTCTTTTCTCCTTTAGTGGAAGTAATGACAAGGAGAATAAAAATGAGAAGCCCATCGAGTGGTCCTTCACCACAGTGAGAAAGAAACCTGACCGAAATAAACTGCAGAATGGAACAGTAAGTAACAAAGAGTTTCCCCACAAGGAGTGGCCTGGCTCTCCTTCCGCTCCCTCCTTCCTTCTCAATTCTTGAAGTATAGGGTTATGCAACTTGGGAAAAACAACAGCAGGCTGGCTCGATAAGTTTTTGAAGAAAAAAAATGTTCTACTGAGTCGTGAGCCGTGTTTATATTTGGGTGATGAGCGTAGATGTGAATCTAATCTGTTTGTACAGCCTCCACTCATGACTGGTGTGAGGAGCTGATACATGGCCGTGGCTCAGTGGTGGCACTCTTGAGTCAGGAGACTTGACCTCAGAACGTCCCAAAGCGCTCCACAGCCAATGAAGTACTTTTGAAGTGGAGTTGCTGTTGTAATGTAGGAAACACAGCAGCCAATTTGTGCACAGCAAGGTCCCACAAACAGCAATGTGATAATGACCAGATAATCTGATGTTAGTTGAAGGATAAATATTGGCCAGGACACCGGGGAGAACTCCCCTGCTCCTCTTCGAAATAGTGCCGTGGGATCTTTTACATCCACCCGTGAGAGGGCAGAGGGGACCTCGGTTTAACGTCTCATCCGAAAAACGGCACCTCCGACAGTGCAGCACTCCCTCAGCACTGCACTGGGAGTGTCAGCCTGGATTTTGTGCTCAAGTCTGGAGTGGGACTCGAACTCACAACTTTCTGTCTCAGAGGCGAGAGTGCCATCACCGAGTGATAGCTGCCACCTGATAGTGAGTGAAGTGTGAGTGGAGTTGGGGAAATAGGGACGGATTTTGCTACGAGTTGTTGGCACAAGGATTGTACGCTGCAATCACTGGCTCGCACTGACATGCCTCCACCACTATATTCGTGCTGATCTAAGCAATCGTTAATATTTGCATTCTTTCATTATCTAGGACCAAGACCTCAAGAAGTTATCAGCATGCTTATCGACTGTGATCGCTCCTCTCTTTGCTGAGGTAGGTGAAATGTGGAGGCCCCTTTTAAAGGCGCATGCTTTGTTTTCACGAGAGAGAGAGAGAGAGAGAGAGCATTCGAACAGAACTAAAACCCATGCATCTTTCTCAAACCAGCTTAAGGAACAGGAAAGAGGCAACGCAGGAAAGACTGAAGCAATAGATGAACTTGAAAGAAGCATCAACACGGTGGAAGCCAGCTGCCCGGGCATCACAGAGAAGATGATAAAGAAACTAATAGACAGGTTTCAAAGGTCAGTTCCTTGTCAGGTAATGTTTGAAGCACTGGTATCTTGTCTTTGCTACTGAAACGCTAGTAATAAATCTGAGGTTATGTATAGAGTGTTATTTATTTAGCTGTATTGCTTTTCATTTTCTTTATCAACCAATCTTTCTAAACCTAAATAAATCCATGCTCTCAATATCTCAGTGCGGCAGTAATATCAGTTCTTTTACATTCATTACCCAGCTTCAACAATTGCATCTATCTCTACCTCTGTAACCTCCTCCAGCCCTACAATCCTCAGAGAACATTGCCTTCATCCAACTCTTGCACATCCCCCACTTCCTTCGCCTCACCATTGGCGCCTGTGCCTTCAACCACCTAGGCCCGAAGCTCTGGAATTCCATCTCTAAACCTTTGCTTAAATCCTACCTCTTTGGCCAAGCGTTTGGTCGCCTGTCCTGATGTCTCATTCTTTTGCTCTGCGCCAACTTTAGCCTGATTACGCTCCTGTGAAGCGCATTGGGACGTTTTACTATGTTAAAGGTGCTATATTAATGCAAGTTGTGTTGTTGTAGTACAAGTTAAAAATAATAGGAAAATTTCTCATCACATTTCTTACCCTCATAGCCTCCCCATTGTTACTGATTGCTTTATCTTTATGAAGCATTTGTTTGACTCTGTCAGATATTGAAAGTGTTAGACGTGCAAAGCCTATGCTTCAGTTGGACGGTCAAACCACAACTGAGCAGCTGGGGGATGCCCCTGTGAATAAATAACATCTGGGGGAAAAAATAGAGACAGGCATTTCCTGCCGTCTTATTTTCTGACCCGGAGCCAGGAATTTACAAGTCGCTGCCAATCTACAAACATCCCTCAGCAACAGCAGTCACCCTCTAGTTGTCCTCGGGATGTGCCTATTTACAGCAATTAAGGGCTGGATTTTGTGTGGGAGGGGGGGGTCAGCAGGCGCAATGGTGGCGGGTCGGGTGGAAAAGTGTTTTTTTCCCCAGCGGGTCAGGACCCCGTTGTGAACCCACCACCGTGTGCCTTTACCAAATGTCAGGTCTGTCCGCGCTGAGCAGACCCGACACGCAGCGGCGGGGGAAGCGATTAAAATCATTAGTGGATTGTTTACAGTCACTTATCAATGGTTTTTTCCCAGCTTTTTGGATTTGATAGGTCACCCACCAGTTTCCCGCTGTGCCTGGACCTCGTCTGTGAAGCTGAGGCTGGAGGCCAGTGGCCATTGAATCAGCTGATGAGTTGACAGCTACAAATGTCAAATCAAAGCTCCCAGCTGATTGAGGAATGTCCCCTTAACCATTAGCTTCTCGAAACTGCATTTCTACTACAGATTCAGGATGCAGCAAGTCTTTACACAAGTCTCCATTCAGTCTGACCTCATTACCTCTCCCAGTATTGACATCGCTTCTGTCATCTCTACTTCACCTGCCATCTATTCCATCAGCATGGGTACCCTTGAAACACTCTCACCTTGGTCTGCAGAATCCTACCACGATTAGCCACAACACCAGCATCACCAGCAACACCACCAACCTTCTCCGCAATCAACTGATGCTGCACAGGACACAGGGCATCAGCACCCGAGCACATTGCTGCCCGGGAGGCCATGGATGGTCTCACCATGGCCAGATTTACTTCACTTGACGCTGTACACCCTGGCTGCCACATGATGCGCCAGGTTAGCACCACCCCACAACAGCACCATAAAGCATCCCAACAATGCTCAATCCATTCCTTTCATACTCATCACCATTGCGGGGGGTACCGTTATGTCTCACCATTCACTGCAACTCACTAAGCCACTTACAAAGATACACACAAATCTGTCCAAGATCAGTCACTTAGAATGGTCAGGATCTGCTTTCCAATCCCATAACTCAGTGGTAGCACTCTCGCCTCTGAGTCATAAGGTTGTGTGTTCAAGTCCCACTCCAGGATTTGAGCACATAATCCAGGCTGACACTCCAGTGCAGAACTGAGGGAGTGCCGCACGGTCGGAGGTGCCGTCTTCTGGATGAGACGTTAAACCGAGGCCCCGTCTAACTCTCTCAGGTGGACATAAAAGATCCCATGGCACTATTTGAAGAAGAGCAGGGACGTTCTCCCCGGTGTCCTGTGAAATATTTATCCCTCAACCAACATCACTAAAACAGATTACTTGCTCATTACCATAGTGTTTGTGGGATCTTGCTGTGCGCAAAGTAGCTGCCGCATTTCCCACATTACAACAGTGACTGCACTCAAAGTGCTTCATTGGCTGTAAAGCGCTTTGGGATGTCCAGAGTTCATGAAGGGTGCTATAGAAATGTAAGTTATTTTTTCTTTGTTATTACAGTTATTTAAAGCGGTCAGTTTAGTGGCAGTTCCCCATTGTTGAAAGACCGTTTCCTTTATGCAGATTACCAAAGTTACACCCATCTAGCACAAGTCATGACCAACAGGCTGCTTGTTGTCCTCATGACTGGATCCTGCGGATGTCCGGTTGACCCTTGCTGAATGGAGCAGGACTCATCGTGAATCCCAGGATCCCAATGGTGCCTCAGAACCTCTCACTTGGCTGTGTCAAATCCTGGAAAGGAATGCTGGGTTGGAATGGCCAGTATTCCAGTCTTGTTGACTTGCCCAGTTGAAGTGCTCTGAAGGGAATGCTGGCTGGGTGGCCTGTTGCTTGTTTTTCGTTCTCGCTTCTGATCAAAATGCATTCAAGGGTAATGAAAACCTTGTGTTGCAAAGATTCGGTCAGCATTTTTGAGATGTGATGCAATAGGAATCTCGTTCTTTCTGAATGGATTCACGTTATCAGGGCAATTTATTCCCAGCCAACGAAGGATGAAGGGAATGATGGAAAGATATGAGGGACAAATAGCCTGAAGAGGATTATCCAATTCCTAGCTCATCACCTCACAAGAGGAGCGAGCCTTTGCGTCAGTGATAGCATTCCCGCCAGAGTCAGACGGTGCAGGGTTTGAATCCCGCTCCAGACAGCCCCAGCCAGTGGAGACCGCAGCTCCGGCTGAGAATCCTGGGTTGACATCCAGCGGGATACTCGCGTCCGGTGGGTGTGGGTGGCCACGCCCCCCTCATCATATGGGTTGTGGGAGCCCACAAAAATCCTCTCGCCACTTCACACTGTTCTCCAACGAAAGAGTGCGAAGATACAAAAACAAGAGTTCTTTTCAAATGCCCTTAACGTTTAATGAGCTTTAAGAAGTGGTCTCCTGAAAAACCCACCCAATAGTGGTGGTGCTACAGAACAGGAAGCTGCTACTTCCCGATCAAAGCGGCTGTTTAGTGTCATGAATCACCCGCAACAGCTGGAAAACACGATAAAACTGGATTTCCATAATCGCACGACTGACGCTTCCTCTGAGGGACGTTATGTTGAATCACGTTTATTTGCCATTTTAGACAGCACAAAGATCAGTACAACAAGTGCAGCACCATCAGTGTTCACCAGGGAGGCGACTTCAGTCTCCAAGCTATCTGCCCAGTAACCTTTTCATACAGTTTACTGCGCTCCCCTCGTGCAATCCTGTCCTCTAGTGTTGCAATTGCACTTACCTGAATGAAGCCAACCCGACAGTTATCGGTGCACAAGGTACCTGAAAGATTATATTCTTTTATATTCATTCTTGGGATGTGGGTGTCACTGGCAAGGGCGGCATTTATTGCCCATTGCCCTAGTTATCTTGGATACGGCTGAGTAGCTTGCTGGGCCACTTCACAGGGCAGTTAAAAGTCAACCACATTGAGTGTGGGACTGGAGTCACGTATAGGCCGGACCAGGTAAGGACGGCAGGTTTCCTTCCCTAAAGGAGATTAGTGAACCAGTTGGGTTTTTACAACAATCAGACAGCTTCATGGTCACTTTTACTGATGCCAGATTTATATTTCCAGATTTTTTTTTTTATAAACTGAATTAAAAATTCTCGTACTGCATTGAACTTGCGTACCCTGGTTTTCTAGTCCAGTAACATAATCACTTCACCGTACCCCCAATAAAGTGGAGAGCTAAACAACAACTTGCATTTATATAGCACCTTTAACGTAGTAAAACGTCCCAAGGCGCTTCACAGGAGCGTTATCAGACAAAATTTGACACCGAGCCACATAAAGAGAAATTAGGGCAGGTGACCAAAAGCTTGGCCGAAGAGGTAGGTTTTAAGGAGCATCTTAAAGGAGGGGAGAGCGTGTTGGAGATGTTTAGGGAGGGAATTCCAGAGCTTAGAGCCTAGGTGGCTGAAGGCACGGCCGCCAATGGTGGAGCGATTAAAATCAGGGATGCTCAAGAGGCCAGAATTGGAAGAGCGCAGATATTTCTGGGGGGGTGGTTATAGGAGGTTACAGAGCGAGGGAGGGGCGAGGCCCTGGAGGGATTTGAAAACAAGGATGAGGATTTTAAAATCGAGTCGTTGCCGAGCCGGGAGCCAATGTAGGTCAGCGAGCACAGGGATGATGGGCGAACGGGACTTGCTGCGAGTTCGGACACGGGCAGCCGAGTTTTGGATGAGCTGAAGTTTACGGAGGGTGCCGAGAAGTCACCGTAAATTGTCGCTCTTCTCTTCTAATTTTATGATCTTTTGTCTACGTTAGGTTTTCGGCCACTGAAGCATCTTAAAGACGCCACCTGCCAACCCAGACTCTTTTATTGGTCCCAACAAATCAACACTGTCCAAAACTATCGCTACACGACACCCCAGGATTGGAGAGCAGGTTTCTTCTCCCCTCCCGTGTCTTCCTTCACTCACAAAACAGTTCTTAACTCTTTCTTATTTTTTAACAATTGAGTTTTGCCAGTAAAAAGGTGGTAAACACTTTACGTATGTGTATGGTGAGGCCAAGGAAGAAAACTTGACTGCTGGAAAGCCTGAAATGATTTGAATGATTTTTTTAACCAGGGAGAAATCCCGCCCCGACTGTACATCTTTGTTATTTAAATAGAAATCTCAAACCCCAGCGCTCAGTTGAATGCCATTCTTGTTGGTGATGTCTGTTTAGGAAAGTGTAAAGCAGCCACATTTACTTAAGTCTCCATTACACTCCACCGGGATTAGACCTCAGGCAGCTACTTGCGCCAAAGGGAAATAAAGGGCTAGATCGGAGAAAGGAAGAGGGTGACGTTATGTGACTTTACAAGGAAGTTGCGGCTTACTCTAAAACTAGCAACAGACACACGCTTTTCTTTCCCCAAACAGTTTCTTCCTCTGCATCTGAGTCCGGCTGGAAAATGGAGATTATGGAGAATAGATATAGCGAATGAGAAGCTGTGTGTTTATATCAGAAGAGGCCCCCACCTTGCCTCATGCCAAGACGAGCCTTAGCATGATTTCAGAATGAGTGCCCACTCCTGTCCCCATCTCCTTGACTATTGGTGCCATGTAAGGCCAATGGATATCTTGAAACCAGCTATGCCAAGGATGTCCATCCCCCAAGCCTGGCGATCTGTCTGTCGAGGCTCAGGCGGCTCACCGACTCGGGCTTGTATTATCTTTCTTGCTGGACGGTCCTATTTGAATTCTGTGGATTTGGTAAGGGCCGTTCTCTGTGCTGTTGCCCCATTGGTGGATAAATCCTCAATCAGAACCCCGAAATTTGTTCCTGTCAGCGATTATATACAAATTAATAGGAATACCAATATCTATCTTTCCCAAGGCTCCATGTTACACAGTCTACATGGCCCTCAAAGACAGCTTGGCCACCCTGAGCTATGCGATTTATTATTCCCATAACATATTGACCCATTATGCCGGCTGCTGTTGATAATACTTTAGTACATTGCTAGGTGTTAGTTTATACATCCTGTTGAACTCCAAAGTAAATTTGTAGCAGAACTATCACATTTCTGATGTTCTTGATCAGGTGGAACCGAGGTCTCTGCTTTTGGTGCCCACATACTATGGGTCAGCAAAGTCCATGTGGAGAAGCCACCTCTTCAATACAGTGTCCTGAAACCGCTTGAGAGCCCCCTTATATTCTGCCACAAGGTCCAAGAGAAGGGAACAGAACCATTCTTCCAAAAAAAGAAAGAACATTATTCACTTCACTTTTCTTATACCATGGGTCATATTTCCTTGAACCTTTTTGCCTCGTGTCCCTACAACCTAAACCTAAAAGACATTACATGAAGGATATACTTGCTCAAAACTAACAGTCTTCCAGATGTCCTCCCAAATGGCCAGATCTGAGGCTCGGGAGGTGGATTCTACCTTGTGTGTCTTCAAGGAGCCCCCAGCTGTGTTGTTGGCTCATTCTGTGACTCGATTTGGCATTCTCTGCTTTGAAAGGGGCTGGCCTGGACTGTGTCCCCTTAATGACGCAGAAAGCTGTTGAAAGTGGTCGTATGAAAAGGCACAGTCCAGATAAAGGCACGAAGCTATGTGTAGACTCACGGTGTGAACTTGCTGTACATCCCAATGCATGAGAAGCAGAAGAGGCCACTGGAAAGACGGAATCCACACACGCCTCCCATCGTCGACTTTCTTTTTGGGTGGGGGGTAGGAAAGGGGAGAGAGGGAGGGGGTTGCTGAGTGGTCTGCGACAGAAGTTAAGTAAGGAAGATGATCTGTCCACAAAAGGAATTGTTTAAAGGAGATTTTACATTCTTCTGCTGTGACCTTGTCAAGTATGGCGGCTGAGCCGTCGTGTTTAGAATCCCTCCTTCAGAGAAGGAGGACTTCAGTCCCTGTTTGATAGGAACCTACCTGTTTCTCAGTAGAATGAGGATGGAAGCTCGTTCAAAATTCTGCGAAGATATCCTATACAGGGCCTCCATCAATTATTATGAAGCCCATTCTCTTCAGTTCCAATCTCTGTTGACTTCGCCTGCTCTCAGTATATTTGTGGGCCCCTGGAGTTCACAAACATTCTGTCTGTCGTCCATTAGTAACATCTGGGTTGTGTGCTGCTACTTCTAGTAGCTTCTCTCATCTGATCGTGGAATGGCACCAGGGTGAAAGGTTAGATGCCAGCCAAACACAGTTGTACATTTGTTTGTTAAGTCTGCTTTAAGAAAGGCTTTAGAGTAATTGAGCATTCCGGTGACTCTAGGTGCGAGAGATCTTCGACAATTGGCCAGTCCCCCTCGCTTGTAAATATGGATTGAATTTAAAAGCAAATAAATCCCAAGGGCCAATGTCCCGAGTACAGTGTGGCTGGTGGAGGTGGGCTGGGGATCCCGCTTGATGCGCCCCCGAATATCGGGAAATCGCAGGCCCTCTCCACCCCCGCAGACTTCCCAGAATGTGCAGCAGGTGGGTGTGGCTCCCGAGCTGGTGGGAGAACACTGGTCTCATTCAACAAAACAAATCGAACAAAATGACGGGATTGAAGTGTAAATCTGCACTGGACGTGAATCAGTTCTGTCCGGTTCCAAGCTCACGATGGGTGCAGCCATGGGACATCTTGGAATAAGGTGGGAAGGTTCTGCTCTCTCCCAATCGCAGAGCTCGCCGGGGTACCCAGGAATGGACAGGTCTCCACATCCAGCCCAAGAGAGAGAGAGCCAGCCGCATGTGTATATATTTTGTTATAGATCACCACAGGGTATTTACACTTTGCTTCTGACTGTTCGGTTTTGTTTTGTGTGCGGGAGCCCAATGTAAAGATATGCAATTGTCTTTCATTTTTTTTTACCCACTCTGTAAATTTTACGCGAAATTTCTTTTTGATATATGTGTGTATATATATATATATATATATATATAGATTGCTTAGACGTATTTTGCCAAATATTTCAACGTGATTGGTTGGCGCATGGTAATTAGACAACATATCAACGGCCAAATAGGGAGAGATTTAGTTGCCATTAGTGCTCTCACACACATCAATCATTTCATACAGTGTTGGTGGAGTCCTGCATATATCGCAAAATGCCAAGCATTACACTTCAACTGATCCCTGCTGCAGTTATATATTTACCCAGTCAAACAAGATAACTTTTCATCCTGAACGTAACAAAATCAGGCCAATTTTTTCTAGATTGAAAAGAATTATCATTTTGTTGCGCCGGTAATTTTGAAAAAGCCACAATTAATGTCTTGATTTAAAGCAATATTTTTGTAAGTGTGTAAAAAAAAAAATAGCGGTGTAAATATAGAAATATGTGAGGATCTAGTAGGGGAGAGCGAGCTGTGTTAGTCAGATCTGTGACCGTTAATAGTCTTGTAAATCTGTTTTGTAGATAACGTTTTGTTATTCTTAGTTGTGGGTTTTGAATGGTTTTATGAATAAATATTTAAATCATCCTCGTCAGTTGCTTTGAGTGTTTGTTGGAGATCGCGGAGAATGTTTCTTGGAATGTTGCAGTATTAGCGGGAACAGGGGAGGGCCATTCAGCCCCTCAATCTTGCTCTGCCATTCAATTAAACCATGGATGATCTGTATCTTAACTCCATCTACCTGCCTTGGTTCCGTATCTCTTAATACCCTTGCCTAACAAAAATCTATCACTCAGTTTTGAAATTTTCAATTGACCCCCCCCCCCCCCCCTCAAGCCTCAACAGCTTTAGGTGAGAGTTTTCCAGATTTCCACTCCCTTTTTATATAAAGAAATGCTTCCTGACATTACCCATGAACAGCCTAGCTGTAATTTTAAAGTTATGCCCCTTTCTTCTGGACTCCTCCCCCTTCACCCCCCCCCCCCCCCCCGAGGAAATAGTTTATCGACTCTATCAACTCCTTTAATCAGCTTAAACCCCTCAATTAGATCACCCTTGATCTTATATACTCAAGGGAATACAAGCCTAGTCTACACCCAAGGGAATACAAGCCTAATCTATGCCCAAGGGAATACAAGCCTAATCTATGCCCAAGGGAGAACATAAGATTTAGGAGCAGGAGTAGGCTATACGGCCCCTCAAGCCTGCACTGCCATTCAATAAGATCATGGCTGATCTTCGACCTCAACTCCACTTTCCCACCCGATCTCCATATCCTTTGATTCCCCTAGAGTTCAAAATTTTGTCCATCTGTCTTGAATATACTCAATGATTCAGCGTCCATTGCACTTTTGGGTAGAGAATTCCAAAGATTCACAACCCTCTGAGTGAAGAAATTCCTCCTCATCTCAGTCTTATATAGCTGACCCCTTATCCTGAGACTATGCCCCCTGGTTCTAGACTCTCCAGCCAGGGGAAATAACCTCTCAGCATCTACCTTGTCAATTCCCTTCAGAATCTTGTATGTTTCAATGAGATCACCTCTCATTCTTCTAAACTCCACAGAGTATAGGCCAAGTGTACTCAATCTCTCCTCATAGGACAACCCTCTCATCCCAGGAATCAATCTAGTGAACCTTTGTTGCACTGCCTCCAAGGCAAGTATATCCTTCCTCAGATAAGGAGACCAAAACTGTGCACAATACTCCAGGTGTCACCTCACCAAAGCCTTGTACAATTGTAGCAAGACTTCCATATTCTTGTACTCCAACCCCCTTGCAATAAAAGCCAATACGCCATTTGCCCCCTTAATTGCTTACTATACCTGCATGCTAAATGTGTTTCCTATACGAGGACACCTAAATCTCTCTGAACACCAACATTTAATAGTTTCTCACCATTTATAAAAATTCTGTTTTTTCTATTCTTCCTACCAAAGTGAATAACCTCACATTTCCCCACATTATACTCCATCTGCCACCTTACTGCCCACTAACTTAACCTGTCTATATCCCTTTGCAGGCTCATTGTGTCCTCACAGCTTACTTTCCCACCTAGCTTTGTATCGTCCGTAAACTTGGATACATTGCACTCGGTCTCTTCATCTCAGTCATTAATATAAATTGTAAAAGCTGAGGCCGAACAGGTACAAGCCCTAGTCTGTGCCCAAGGGAGTACAAGCCTAGTCTATGCCGCCTGGTGAAGATTGTTTCTTGGGCGCCAAGGAAACCAGCCAAGGCTTCTCAGCCCAAACACTCGAACGCTGCACCTTTTAGACTAGGTTTTCCTGTTAGCTGGTTTATAAGTTGAAGGTCATGTTTGTGCATCAACGGGACCATTACAGGAACCCAGACTGCAGAAGGCCAATTGTGTACAATAAGTTTCTGAAAGATTTCTGATTTGTGGATTGTACAAGTGACACTTTCTGAGCTTACACTAGGTCCCCTGTTGTGATGGGGCATCTATTCAAAACCCCAGTGTCTTGCATTGCACAACTGCAAACATTTAAATGAGGTGTTAGCTCAGTTGTAGCTCTCTCGCCTCTGAGTCCGAAGGTCGTGGTTTCAAGTCCAACTCGAGACTTGAGCACAAAATCTAGGCTGACGCTCCAGTGCAGTACTGAGGGAGTGCTGCACTGTCAGAGGTACCATCTTTTGGATGAGATGTTAAACTGAGGACCCGTCTGCCCTTTCAGGTGGACCTAACAGATCCCATGGCACTATTTTGACGAAAAGCAAGAGACTTCTTCCCCAGTGTCCTGGCCAATATATATCCCTCAAACAACACCAAAAAAAAATCAGATTATCTGGTCAATATCAAGTTTGTGGGACCTTGCTGTGCACAAATTGGCTGCTGCGTTTCCTACATTACAATTCATTGGCTGTAAAGCGCTTCGGGAGGTTGTGATAGACGTAAAAATGCAAACATTGATTTTTTTTTTTAATTGAAATGTAATGGCCCCGATTGGATTAGCATTTAGGTGAAAATCTCTATGGCAACAATGTAGCTCGAACTAGAGGATATTAGTGAACCAGTTGAGTTTTTACGACAAGCCAACATGGTTGCTTTTATTGATACCAGCTTTTTTTTTAAACTGAACTGAATTCACATTCTCAAACGGCCGTGGTGGCATTTGAACTCACGCTCCCTGGATTACTGGTCCAGTAGCTTTGAGGGATGCAAAAATCACAACGGCAGGAAAAGGAATAAAGCTAGTTCCAAATACAGGAAACTCTTTATTAACCGGCACCCAAATATCCGGAAATCTCTCTTAACCGGCAAAATTCTTGAGTAGGTAACCGGGGTTTTCCTTCATCTCTCGTTTAAAATTAACTTTAAAAAAAACCCCGAGGCGTTTGCCTTGTATCGGAGCGTGTAGATTGGGAGGAGAATGTGCAGCCCGGGTAGGCAGCAGACATGACAGATGGTCAGCTGGCGGTCCCCGGGGAGACGGAGCTTTTTGATTAACCGGCACCACGCCGGTCCCGTCGGTGCCGGTTAATAAAGAGTTTCCTGTAATAGCTAGGAGATATTGGAGGCAGATTTTTGACAAGTCAATGACAGGTGTGCTTCAACTTTTATATATTACTGGTTACAAAAAGAAACCTCAGAAAATTGAATAATAATCTCATGCCACTGTAGCCCTCTTCTACACTCTTTAATTACAGCTTTTAGCACTCCGGGTTATATTAAAATAAATAAATGAACCAATGTTGCTCTGATGTGTTGCACAGGCAGGTTTATTGAACATTTACTTCAGTCTATTAATAGATTCCATGAACCACACTCCCTGAGGGAAAATGACAATGTTTCCCTCCATTTTTCTTAAATCTGACTCTCTGCCCTTTTCCAATAGCAATCAGTAATGTGTTTTAACCAGTTATTCTTGGTAAAATTAATAATCAAACTAGGTATAGCAAAACAGTACTGCACACACGTGAAGCAGTGTTCCATCTCCACAATGCTTTCGGATGCACACTGTCACAGTCTCGTACAATGCACCTGGACCAGTCGGCTGCAGTTATACTGCAGTGTTTGCACTGATACAAATGTGTGAAGATCGTTGCGAATGTGAATTTAGCTCGGAACTCATCTGCTCTGACTCCCCCGCACATCAAAGCGAGAAATGTGACACCCCCTTCAGGAGGTGATCTTGTACCGCTTCAGGTTTTCAGCGGGTGCAGTATAACTCTGGTCCAGTGATGCAGCATTTCAACGTAGCCCATTGGACCTCCTGAGTAGGCCAAGCACGAGGCTGTGTGCCCATACGCAGAGCGCCTGTTTGTCACTGACCTCACTGCAACATACACCGAGATACCCCTGACAGTATAACTGAGATCTGCTTTACAGTATGTGTCTTAAGCCGCCATCTGTACCATAACGGCAGCCTTCAACACATCTCGCTCTATAATCTGCTTTGTGGCAACACAGTAGAGGTATTGAACATGACTTAAATGTAAATGCTATAAATGGTGTTCAAACCTGTTACCGTAACGACAGTAGACGGCACTACCCGTGGCTGGTCAACACCGAGTGCCAGGCAGCGGTTAACTAACCTGGTCACCTCCAGAAAGTGCCAATGAGCTCGGGTGGCCGAGCCTCTGGAGGAGGGGAACGGGACTCTCGATGGAGGAATCACCATCAAAAGGCGGATGAGCTAATCCTTGAATTAGCCAATGGCGTCCAGAACCTGCAAGGGGTGACCCAGCCTCAGTACAGAACACGGCAATGAACGAGTGACCATGGACAGTCCAACACACAACACCAGGGTTCAGGTCCCTGCCTTGTGAAGAGGTGTGGAGGACAGTCACAGAGCTCCAACAATAGGCGACTGAAGGCGATGATGACGATGATGACAATAGTTGGGCTGGTTGCGGAACACGGCAACTGTGAAACCTGGATCGATCCCAGACTAAATGAATTCGGTGTATATCGTCAAGTGACTCCCACCTTTACGGCAATTCACATCGAATGAAGCACCTTCATCCGACTGGAGGCTAGCTGAGGAAAACCGGCCTCCCCTCAGTGCTGAAGATCGAAGAGCTTTGCCAAATAGACAAGGATGAAAGTAGGGGCTAATTATTTCCGAGTCTGAATCACTTGATTCTGTGCCACTGCTGATGTATCTTTCTGTCGTCTGTAGAGCCTCCTTGTGCTGCAACGCCGCGTGCGCTGGATGCACAGGCCTCAGTTTATTGGGATTCTGTCTCCGACTCAGTGGCAGGTAATGAGCCAGTGGTCTTAACTCTGGCCCATGGATTAGGCCAAGTGTTTTCACATCCGACTGGCTGTGTGATCTTTTGGGAGGCTGCAGACTGTCGTCCTGTTGGCCCTCCTCCTCCTTCACTGCATTCAGATAGTTGCCGTAGCTACTCCTCATCACAACCCGTTGGTAAAGCCCATAATTGGCTAAGTAGCTGCGAGCAGGCAGGCTGACCGGGCGAGCCACACCCGAAGGCCGAACCATTTCTTCGTTCACTGAAGTGCGTCTCGGCACCCGACGAGATCTGTCCAAACAAACGGCCGAATTCGGGAAATTATCGCTGATACACTGGCTGCCTATTGTGAACTCGGGCGAGTTTCCACATCTTAACATTTCTGCATCAGTATCCCTCCTGGTCCTGTCAGTTTGGAAAGGTTGCCTGCTTTTTTGCGGTTGGACTGGATCCCTCTTGGCCTCAGTGCCGCTGTCACTGATGTAGGGAGTGGAGACATCGCTGCTGGAGAGAGCTTCTGATGCTGGGGCAGCCTCGGGTTTGGACCGTTCAAATTCTGTGGTAAACACGATCTCCACTGCCGACTCCTTCCTCTCCCTCTGTGCGGCCTCCTGCCGTACCTTAACCTTCGTGTCTCCTGGCTGCTCGGTGTCACCAAGGCGATGTGGCAATCCCATGACCTGAATGGAAGATGAGACTCAATCCAATTTCTCAGATTTTCAATAAAACAAGATGATTGGGGGCTTTTGCTACAGTGGGGTAGAGCTTGACTTTGAGCAATAGTGTAAATGGGTAACAGCGAGTTGGCAGCCAATTCAGTGGAAATAGAAATGGGGAGAGATGTAAACCGGGCTGCCGACTCACTAGCACCCGTTTTACACTATCGCACAAAGTCGTGATCTAGCCCAGTGATTCGGTAGCCACAATCGTTCCAAGACAGCACCTTATGTATCATGTACACAACTAGGTCTACAAGAGATTACATAGACTTGGAGTTTCCTCTGCGATTGCGCCGAGAGACGCCCGTAATCTGGACGCCAACCAATTACACGGCTTAAATCTACATTAATGACTTGGATGAAGGGACCGAGTGTAATGTAGCCAAGTTTGCGGATGATACAAAGATGGGTGGGAAAGCAAGTTGTGCAGAGGACTCAAAGAACCTGCAAAGGGACATAGACAGACTAAGTGAGTGGGCAAACATTTGGCAGATGGAGTATAATGTGGGAAAGTGCGAGGTTATACACTTTGGCAGGAAAAATAAAAAAGCAAATTATTATTTAAATGGAGAGAGATTACAAAATGCTACAGTTCAGAGGGACCTGGGGGTCCTTGTGCATGAAACACAAAAAGTTAGCATGCAGGTACAGCAAGTAATCAAAAAGGCAAATGGAATGTTGGCCTTTATTTCAAAGGGGTTGGAGTATAAAAGCAGCGAAGTCCTGCTACAACTGTACAGGGTATTGGTGAGACCACACCTTGAGTACTGCATACAGTTTTGGTCTCCTTATTTAAGGAAGGATATTCTTGCATTGGAGGCAGTTCAGAGACGATTCACTAGGTTAATTCCAGAGATGAGGGGGTTGACTTATGAGGAAAGGTTGAGCAGGCTGGGCCTATACTCATTGGAATTTAGAAGAATGAGAGGTGATCTTATTGAAACATATAAGATACTGAGGGGGCACGAGAGAGGATGTTTCCCCTCGTGGGGAAATCTAGAACGCGGGGGCACAGTTTTAGAATAAAAGGTCACCCTTTTAGAACTGAGAAGAGGAGGAATTTCTTCTCTCAGAGGGTCGTAAATCTGTGGAATTCTCTGCCCCAGAGAGCTGTGGAGGCTGGGTCATTAAATACATTTAAGGTGGAAATAGACAAATTTTTGCAAGATAAGGGAGTGAAGGGTTATGGGGAGCGGGCGGGGAAGTGGCTTTGAGCCCAAGATCAGCCATGATCTTATTGAATGGCGGAGCAGGCTCGAGGGGCCAAGTGGCCTATTTCTGCTCCTATTTCTTATGTTCTTATGCTCTTAAAAGATGGGGGTATTTGGGCATAAGTGCGCTCACAACCAATGTTCCCTGTAAGCAATGTTCCCAGGGAACCCGTGCAGCCGGCTTGCCGGCTTTTCAATGTAAAAACCGCGCATGCGCCAAACAAAATTACAGGGAATGTTGCTCATAACAATAATGCACCCAAGTCTCCACGATCTTTTACTTCCATCCATCAAACCTCCCGTCCACGCCCCCAACTCTCAAACGCAAGTATCCTCCAATCACGCTTGTTCGGGGGTCTCTCAACATTGCGACCAGACTTTTAGGTACAGCAGGAACGAAAGTCATTTTTCTAGTCAATTTTTTAACTTTTTTTTATAAAGAAATGATCCTCACAGATCTGCTCTGTATTTTCTGTTGCTGACGTCAGTCTGAGTCACATTAAAAATTGAAAAGCTTCCCCGATTGCAGGTTCCTAAACACATGGGCCCAGATATTCCGATCCTGACGGGTGGGTACACACTGTGTACTCACCCGTAGGGACATCGGAAATGCCGGTTTCAGGCATGCACAGCGCATGCGCTGAAAACCGGCATTTCCGTTCTGTCAAGAATGGTCTTGACAGATCCTCCGGCTACACTGGAGAAGGGCCTCTGCGGGCAGATAGTTCCTCTTTTTGGAGACCCTCCGCCCGCAGAAAACCCTTACAATTCTTGCACCTGGTAAAAGCAGGTGACCAGGATAAGAGTTGAAAAAAGTTTTTTTTTTAAATTTCACTGATTTATCATTTAAAAATACTTTAAAAAAGGTAAGTTTATTTTTAGCCCCGTAAATTAAATTTTTGTTTAAAATACTTAATTTATTGTAATTTCAAGTCATTTTAAAAATGTGATTTTTAAAAAATGTATTTAAAGTTTTACTATGTTTTTTCATTGATCTCCATTTATATATTTGACAGGTCTTCCTGTCAAATGTATGAAGGGAGATTCCCTTCTGTGATTGGCTCCCCATGGCCCACGTGATCCCAGGGACGCTGCGAACTACATGCGCCCCTGGGATATGTGGGCCCTGCACACTTCAAGTTTGGAATGGAAGTGTGTGCGTCCCGGGAGCCCTCAGGTAAGGGCGCAGATTTTTACAAATCGCAGGCCTCCGCCTGCGGGAGGCCTGCGATCAGAAAATACGGGCCATTGTGCCTGATATGCACAGGCTCAAAGGAGGAATATCTGGTGTGGGTTCAGTGTTGCCTTGTTTACACTGATTTACGCCCACTTTAAGTCGGGCGTATTCTAATAAGATTGGGTGGATACTTGGGCGTAACTTGACGTCAGCAAAATGAGGCCAACATTTTCGGGTCTAATTTCCGGGTTATGCCCAAGGAGGAAACACCAGACCATATTTGTGATTTCTACAGATCTTCCGTTGAAGTTACAGTAGATGATTGGGAGAACCCCCTCCCCATCCTGCCCGCTGAAACTCAACTCCTCAGTATCCTATCTGACTGTTTGATCCTTCTATAATGATTTTTGAACCAGTCTTTATTAATTAAACTGTTAATTGAGAACACTGTCTTCAAAGAATGTTTCCTTCACTAACCTGTCTCTCCAGCTCGAGGTGGGATACTGATGAAGCTTCCTCAGACTGTTCATTACATTGCCTCCTGCAAAAAAAACAACAGTATCAACAAAAGAACAATTCATCGTCATAAAGGCACGCCACTTGTTCAAATATCACTCCCCTGCTCTTCTTCAAAAGAGTGCCGTAGAATCTTTTATCTCCACCTGAGAGGGCAATATCTCATCCGAAAGACGGCACCTTCGACAGTGCAGCACTCCCTCAGTACTGCACTGGCGTGTCAGCCTGGATTATGTGCTCAAGTTTCTGGAATGGAGCTTGAACCCACAACTATCTGACTCAGAGGTGAGATTGCTACAACTGAGCCACGGCTGACGAGGCTGAGGTAAGTGACCAACTGATCTGTTTTGGTGGTGTTTGGTTGAGGGATGAATGTTGGCCAGGACACTTGCAATGAGACCTTCTCCCTCCACCTGAGCAGGCCTCAATTTAACATTTCATCCAAGAGACAGTGCTTCTGAATCCCTCAGTCCCGCACTGTCAGTTTAGATCAGGTGATCAATTCCTGGGCCCACAAACCTTCTGACTCGGGGCGAGCTGACACTTAGCTCCAATAGATTAAGCAACTACGTATGTGAAATATTAAAAGTGAGCAGATAGACTGGTGTAACCTGAAGAGAAACTGGTACCACCCAGAGAGTGGTGAGAATGTGTATCTTGCTACTACAAGGAGTAGTTGAGGCAAATAGCATAGATGCCTTTAAGGGAAAGCTAGATAAGTGCATGAGGGAGAAAGGAATAGAAGGATCTGCTGATGGGGTGAGATGAATTAAGGTGGGAGGAGGGACGGCCTCCATCCTAACTTCTTGGGAGCACAAAGGCTGGCAGAGGGTGTTGAGCATGCTTTCAGAAAGCATTTAAACTAATTCAGCAAGGGGATAGTGCAGATAAGTTCAAACATAGCCTGACTGACCTTGATAATTACATAGATGCTAAGCATGCAGATAAACCAGGTAGGACGCATACAAGAATAAATATCTCTAAGAAATTAGATGAGAGACCTTTAAATTGTTTTTATGTAAATGCACAGAGTGTTCGAAACAAATTGTTAGAACTGCAATCCTACGCTGTGTTGGAGAAATTAGACATACTGTGTATTTCTGAGACATGGCTAGATGAAAGTGAGGGGACAGGAATTCACCTAAAGGGCTACAAGAGATTCAGAAAGGATAGAGTAGGTCAAAGGGGAGGTGGGGGTGCTATTTTTATCAGTGAGAATCTAACAGCTACAGAAAGACCTGATTTTGCCTCAACAAGTACAGCTGAGGCTATCTGGATTCGAGTGGGCCAAGCTCACAGGCAGAGACTAATCATCGGTAATTATTATAGGCCCCCGGGTCAGACACCTGAACATGATGAGTTATTATGGAAACAGATTGCAAACGCTTTGAATATAAACTGCCACCTTTGATGGGTGATTTTAATTTTCCTGGAATTCAGTGGCTCGGTGGTTTATCCTCTGTTGTGGTGGGAAGTGCAGCTGAAACATTTGTCGAAAATATACAAGACTGTTTCCTGACTCAACATGTTAATGAAGTGACTCGGGATAATCATATATTGGATCGAGTGTTTAGGAGTGAGCCCGACCTCGTATCGGGCCTCCATATGGGGGAACATCTGGCCAACAGTGACCACAACATTATACGGTTCCAATTGGCTGGGAGAACTAAAGGTACTGAGAATCTGCAACTTGTATCAGATTTCAGAAGAGCAAACTTCACCAAAATGGCAGATGATTTGGAACGGGTAAATTGGCTCACCCCCCCTGGGTGGTGATGAGACGGATGTAGAATACAAATGGAAAGTTTTTAAAAATAAGATAAAAAAATGTGGAAAACAAATGTGTACCCAAAGTCAAAAGAAGGAAGTGTGGTAATAAAAAGCCAAGGTGGCTGACTGGTTCTGTACAAAGACAAATAAGATGTAAACAGAAATGTTTCTATAAATTAAAGACATTTAATACTCAACTAAACAGAGTTGAATACAAGGAACAACTGAAGAAAACGAAGGCTGCTATTAGATCAGCAAAAAGGCTAATGGCAAAAAGGATCGTAGACAACTGTGGAAGTAATGGGAAAAGCTTTTTCAGTTATGTGAAGAGTCAGAGAGCTGTCAAAGACTGTAACAGATTTTAAGCAAGTGCAGGGGCAGGGAAAGGAGGGGGAGAGAAAGAACAAAAGGGAAGGTCTGTGATAGGGTGGAAGGCAGGAGAGATTGAATGACAAAAGGGATGATTGTACAGGCAAAAGGAGATGGTAATGAGACAAGTAAAAAAACAAAAGTTGAGTCTAGAAGAGGTGTAAATGGGAATGGCAGAATCATCAACAGCTGCCATGTGAAAAAAATTAGGGGCAGAGGTTATGGTCTGAAATTGTCGAACTCGATGTTAAGTCCAGAAGGCTGTAAAGTGCCTAATCAAAAGTTGAGGTGCTGTTCCTCGAGCTTATGTTGAGCTTCGTTGGAACAGTGTAAGAGGCCGAGGATGGAGAGATCAGAGTGGGAGTGGAGCGGAGAATTAAAGTGACAGGCGACCAGAAGCTCGGGGTCCCCCTTACGGACTGAACGGAAGTGTTCACCCACTTTGCGTTTGGTCTCCCCAATGTAGAGGAGTCCGCATCGTGAGCAGCGAATACAGTATACTAAATTGCAAGAAGTACAAGTAAATCGCTGTTTCACCTGGAAGGAGTGTTTGGGGCCCTGAACAGAGGGAGGGGAGGAGGTAAAAGGGCAAGTGTTACATCTCCTGCGCTTGCACAGGAAGGGGAAAGGGTATTGGGGGTGATAGAGGAGTGGGCCAGGGTGTCACGGAGGGAGCGGTCCCTTCGGAATGCTGAAAGGGGAGGTGAGGGGAAGATGCGTTTGGTGGTGGGATCACGCTGGAGGTGGCGGAAATGGCAGAGGATGAACTGTTGAATGTGGAGGCTGGTGGGGTGAAAGGTGAGGACAAGGGGAACCCTATCGTGGTTCTGGGAGGGAGGGGAAGGGGTGAGAGCAGAAGTGCGGAAAATAGAATGGACACGGTCAAGGGCCGTGTCAACCACAGTAGAGGGAAATCCTCGGTTGAGGAAAAAGGAAGACATACCGGAAGCACTGGTATGGAAGGTGGCATCATCTAAGCTGATGCGATGGAGACGGAGAAACTGGGAAAATGGAATAGAGTCCTTACAGGAAGCGGGGTGGGAGGTCATTGACCTGAAACGTTAACTCTGTTTCTTTCTCCACAGATACTGTCTGACCTGCTGAGTATTTCCAACATTTTCTGTTTTTATTTCAGATTTCCAGCATCCGCAGTATTTTGCTTTTGTATCAAAGACTACTGGGCCATTGAAGGATGTTCAAGGACAGGTTACAAAGGACTCACTGCGCATGGCGGAAATATTAAATGAGTACTTTGCATCGGTCTTCACCCTTGAAGATAATGCTCGACTATTAGAATTTAATAATGTTACGAACAAAACTAGTATTAACATAGATGAACACATTGTTTTAGAAAGAATTAAGAACTTGAAAATAAATAGAGCATCCGGGCCGGATGATATCCACCCGAGGGTCCTCAGGGAGATGGGGCATGTGCTGTGCGAGCCCCCAGCCTGTATTTTTAATAGCTCACTGCACTCTGGAATGGTTCCTATCGACTGGAAGGAGGCTAATGTAGTCCCCATCTTTAAAAATGGTGACAAGACAGACCCGGGTAACTATAGGCCCATTAGTTTAACATCAGTAATAGGTAAGATGCTTGAAGGAATCATTAGGGATGCAATATATGAATACTTGGATAGAGAGGGACATATTAGGGACACCCAACATGGCTTCATAATAGGAGGTCACATCTTACAAATCGAATTGCATTTTTTGAAAAAGTTACAAAGTTGGTAGATGAGGGAAGTCCAGTAGACATTGTCTACTTAGATTTCCAAAAAGCTTTTGATAAGATACCACACAAGAGGCTTCTCTATAAGATCAAAGTCTCTGGTATTAGTGGTAATATATTGAGCTGGATTCAGAACTGGCTGACAGGATGTAGGCAAACAGTAGTTATAGATGGATTTGGATCTGTTTGGAGACCAGTCACCAGTGGTGTCCCACAGGGATCGGTTTTGGGATCGGTGCTCTTTACTATTTTTATTAATGATCTGGATGTAGGTGTTGGGGGCACAATCTGCAAATTTACAGATGATACCAAGATCTGTGCGAGTGTTAGAACTGTAGATGATGCTCGTCTGCTTCAGGTAGATCTTAATGTGTTGGGAGATTGGGCTCAAGACTGGAAAATGATGTATAACTTAGATAAGTGCAGTTTTATGCATGTGGGCAGGGCAAATGCTCAACATTCATACACCCTTCAGGGAAAGGCATTAAAGATGGTGGAGATAGAAAGGGATTTGGGCATTCTAGTGCATGCATCCTTAAAGGTACATGAGCAATACCATGAAGCAATAGCTAGAGCAAATAGGGTGTTGGGGTGTATCCATAGGAAAATTGAGTACAAGACGAGGCATACTGTTTTGTCCTTGTACAAGCCCTTAGTCAGACCACACTTGGAATACTGTGCCCAGTTTTGGTCTCCTCACATGGTGGGTGATATTGAGGCTTTGGAGAGGGTGCAGAGGAGGGCCACTAAACTAATTCCCAGTCTAAAGCATCTTAGTTATCAAGATAGGCTAAAAGAGTTGGGACTCTATACCTTAGAGAAGCGTAGACTTAGTGGGGTTCTGATTGAGGTTTATAAGATAATGAAGTGATTCTGTTCCAGCTGACAGTTTATTTCAATTAAATAGGTTAGGCAGGACCAGGGGTCACAAATTTAAGTTGTATACGGCTAGATCTAGGTTAGAAGTCAGGAAGTGGTTCTTTTCCCAGAGAATAGTGAACCTCTGGAGCAGGCTGCCGTCTCATGTGGTGGACGTGGTCTTGGTGAATTCCTTCAAGCGAGAGCTGGATTTGTTTCTGGCTGGGGCGGAGATCACCTCTTACAGAAGGCAGGTACTGCATGGAATTCAGAGCCAGAGTGATCTCCTGGACTAGTTTCGATCGCCTAGATGGGTCGGAGAGGAATTTCCCAGATTTTTTTTTCCCAAATTGGCCTGAGTTTTTTATCTGGATTTTTTTGCCTCTCCCAGGAGATCACATGGTTTTGAGTGGGGTGGAGAGTATATGTTGTGATACACAAGGTTTCGCAATTGTGTGGGATAGGCTGGATGGACCAGACGGTCTTTACCTGCCCGTCATTGTTCGTATGTTCATCTGTTCATTTGGAGCATAACCGCCAGTACAGACCAGTTGGGTCAAATGGCCTGTTTCTGTGATCTTGATTCTATGTAATTTTATGCGAGAGAAAAAGGTGGAAGTTTAAATGGGCCTGAATTTTGGAACGAGCAATCTCCTGAATATTACCTTTTGAACGGCTCCTTCTTGAAATCTCCTTTGCTCATGTATTCTGCCAGTTGCTTCTGTGTTCTTCCACTGAAACAAGAGTTAAAACTTAAAGGAAGAACTTGCATTTCAAAAGCGCCTTTCACGACCACCGAACGTCCCAAAGCGCTTTACAGCCAATGAAGTCCTTTTGAAGTGGAGTCATTGTTGTAATGTAGGAAACGCGGCAGCCAATTTGCGCACAGCAAGATCCCATAAACAGCATTGTGATAATGACCAGATAATTTGTTTTAGTGATGTTGGTTGAGGGATAAATATTGGCCAGGACACCAAGGTGAACTGCCCTGCTCTTCTTCGAAATAGTGGCCGTGGGATCTTTTATGTCCACCTGAGAGGGCAGACGGGGCCTTGGTTTCACATCTCATCCGAATGACGGCCCCTCCAACCGTGCAGCGCTCCCTCAGCACTGCACTGGAGTTTCAGCCTGGATTTTGTGCTCGATTCTCTGGAGTGGGACCTGAACCCACTGACTCAGTAGCGAGAGTGCTACCACTGAACCACGGCTGACCCCGTAAAATGAAATTTGTACCCGATGAGTTGAATTCTGCTCCAAATAATTAACACAACATCTTGGCGCAGTGAGGAACAATATCCCAAGAAGAGATTTCTCCACAATACCTGTACCGAAAGCAGGATCCTTTGCTGTAAAGTATGGGCCTGGGCTTCGACCTGGGTTCCTCAGGGAGCCTAAAGAAGGCATGATACTCAACGCACGTCTTCCAGAAGTGTTTGCACGTATCGCGGCTTGCCATCAGGAATTCCAAGGAGTCCTTGCACGCGGTGGTCTGTCAGTTTCGGAGACAGGACACATTATCAGACAAAGAATCACTTGATGAACATTAATCTTGTGCGATGATGGAAGTACAAAAAACCTTACAAAAATGTTGGAATGGAGCTTGATAAGGAAATGCTTCTTCTTAAAGCTCAGCTTGCGTACTTTGGCCCAGTTGAACGTATTGATCTTAGTTTTGCCCTGGAATGAGAGCAGCGGTTTAATATCGATCCTGTCACATCAACAACAACTTGCATTGTATAAGCACCTTTAATGTAGTAAAGCATCCCAAGGCACTTCACAGGAGCGGAATCAGACAATGATATATACAGGTGACCAAACGCTTGGTCAAAGAGTAGGTTTTAAGCAGTCTTAAAGGAGGAGAGCGAGGTGTATGGGAGGAGAGGCTTTCGGAAGGAATTCTAGCGTTTGGACCTGGACAGCTGAAGGCATGGCCGCCACAGGTGGAGCGAAGCAAGTAGGAGATGCACAAGATTTGGAGGAGCGCAGAGAACTCAGTGAGCTGTAGGGCTGGAATGTGAAGGTCGTAAGCAAGTTCCACTAGTTCACAGTGGATGCATAAGTCAAAGACAGTTTTATTACATGGGGTTCTAGTGTTGATTTGGGGATCTCACTCCATAACTATCATCATTTATAATTTGTCCCCTTGGTTTATGGGAAGCCAAATTACATTTTCTTTACATGGGGTTTTAGAATCTTCACCACTATTTTGGGGATCAACTCCCATGATTCCGTTACTTTTTCCATGAAAAGCATTAGTCAGTGGCCTGGGCTACAAATACACAGAATGGCAAAGCTACTTTATGTAATGAAACCTTGCAATAGCACGGTAACATCTAATGGAATGATGTGCTAACATAACAATAATGATGCTTCAACCATGAACCCTAAGGGATTTATCCTACATATCCCAAAGCCTCTTACTCAAAGTTTGATGTAATTGTACAGCTCATGTACCTGTATAATTAGTGTACCTGTATTGCTCATGTACCTGTATAGTTCATGTACCTGTATAGTTTGTGTACCTGTATAGCTTGTGTACCTGTATAGCTCATGTACCTGTATAGCTCGTGTACCTGTATAGCTCAAGTACCTGTATAGCTCGTGTACCTGTATAGCTCATGTACCTGTATAGCTCATGTACCTGTATAACTCGTGTACCTGTATAGCTCGTGTATCTGTATAGTTTGTGTACTTGTATAGCTCATGTACTTGTATAGTTCATGTACCTGTATAGCTCGTGTACTTGTATAGCTTGTGTACCTGTATAGCTTGTGTACCTGTATAGTTTGTGTACCTGTATAGCTCATGTATCTGTATAGCTCGTGTACCTGTATAGCTCATGTACCTGTATAGCTTGTGTACCTGTATAGTTCGTGTACCTGTATAGCTCGTTTACCTGTATAGCTCATGTACCTGTATAGCTCGTGTACCTGTATAGTTCGTGTACCCGTATAGCTCGTGTACCTGTATAGCTTGTGTACCTGTATAGTTTGTGTACCTGTATAGCTCGTGTATCCGTATAGCTCGTTTACCTGTATAGCTCGTGTATCCGTATAGCTCGTTTACCTGTATAGTTTGTGTACCTGTATAGTTCGTGTACCCGTATAGCTCGTGTACCTGTATAGCTCGTGTACCTGTATAGTTTGTGTACCTGTATAGCTCGTGTATCCGTATAGCTCGTTTACCTGTACAGCTCGTGTACCTGTATAGCTTGTGTACCTGTATAGTTTGTGTACCTGTATAGTTTGTGTACCTGTATAGCTCATGTATCTGTATTGCTCGTGTACCTGTATAGTTTGTGTACCTGTATAGCTCGTGTACTTGTATAGCTCATGTACCTGTATAGTTCATGTACCTGTAAAGTTTGTTAACCTGTATATCTCGTGGAATATTTTAAATGCCCTTACATTCTACAACAAATCCAGCTGCACTTGATGCAGCCTGTGATGGGCTTCCCCTTCACAACAGTTCACAACATTCACTCGCGTTTAACAAACCTGAAAGACCAGTATGCCCATGTGTAAAACGGCCAGGTTGATTTGTGTTCCTTCACCATCGTTGGCTGGATGCAGCCTGATACCGTACATCTCCAGCTTCCGCGCTGTGTCCAGAAGACGAGTTTCGGATTCAGCTGACGTCAGCCCACTGTGCGAAGGTAAAATGTTTACTCATCGACCATGAGCAAAGCAACTTACTAAAAACTACTAGAATCCTTTCCTTATGGGCTTACCTGGGGCTTGTTACAAATGGAATATTAAGCATAAAATAGTTTGGTTTGAAAGTTTTTGCCATTTAATATCGAATTTTGGACTAAGCCCATTCTGTGTCTGGTGACTGTCAAAACAAGACTGTTTTAGGGAGGCAGGGAGGATATTTAAAAATTCATTTTCGGGAAGTGGGCGTGTAAGGTTTCCAAAATTTACAGATCCCCAAAACCGAAGGAAAAAGGACTTTGGAACTACCTCAGAGTGATAAAAATGCATTTGGGCCTAACATAAGGAATTTAAGACCAAAAACCAAGTTTTGGCATTTTAAAAACATGTCTGGGCCTGTAAAGGGACAAGGAGGTGGGTTCGACCTCTGTAAAAGCAGTTTGGCTATTGCAGTTAATTACACTGTCTGGGGAACCGGGATGACCTCAATCAAGCCCCAGCAGACATTAACATTTGAACAATAGACCCTGGGAGAAGGCAGTCCCACCCAAAATAACAGGCCCCATCAAAACCGATTACAGGGCCCATCAGGAAACATGCATAATACAAATCACTCAGTCCCATTTCTATAGAAAGACCGAGTCCAGCCTAGAAAACCAAACACAAAATCAATCAACTGTAATCAACCAAGGAGATCGATAGGACGCAAGCCATCCCAAAAACCAGTTAACACGCTAGTAAAGTCGTTACTGTTAACGAGGCCTCCAAAATCTTACAATGACCGGGATTTGATTTGGTTTTGATAAGGAAGCTTCAATTAGTATAATTGAAAGGCTGTTTTCTCAAGAAGTCAGGGCTGCAGTTACAACTATTCAAGTTCGAGTTCTCCAGTAGAGTTACACAGCAGCAAGTAATTCAGCAAGCAGTCCGGCAGAAGACAGTTACAGTTCTGCAAGAAGGCAGTTCCACAGCTCTGAAGAAGACAGTTACAGTTCTGCAAGAAGGCTGTTCCACAGCTCAGAAGAAGACAGTTTAAACAGAGGCAGAGTTCAACAGAAAGAAGTTCAACAAAGAAGGCCAACAGCTCCAGAAGTAGGCCGACACGCAAGAAGAGACCAGAGCGACTGCCTCAGTGACCATCGGACACCTCGCGGCAACAAGGGCCTTACGAAACCTTTTACTCAAAAGACTCTAAACCCTAACTCTCAACTGTCAAGGATTCGTTTGGTGAGCATTATCCCTGGTTCTCCAGAGTCCAACCTAGCTAGTGAAGTGGGATTGGGAGGGGTGAAGTATTCTCCTAATGTTATTTCCCTCGCTTGTACCGAAGTGTTCCCCACTTTTAGAGTGTTAAGAGTGTTTGTGTTGTGTTTTTACTTTCTTGAATAAAGATCAAAGTTCTTGCATCAAACCCAGTTGTCTGCTGCACCTTTTTATCACAACCCCCAAATAAGTCCAAGGTCTAGAACCAAGGGAGTGGGAGCGATTCGAACCGCTCAGAAGTCAGAGGTGAAGCTGACACAAACCACCACCACCTACATAATGGCGACCGTGGCAGGAGCTTGGCAAAAGGGATGTGATGCAGTGGACACTGTTTTTGAGGCGAGAACTAAGATGGAAGAGAGGATTTCCTCTCATGTGTTCAGGAAAGTGAATATAACTAAGAAGTGGGTACTCAGTCTGTTGCGTGCTGAGCGTCCAATAGATGCTGCAGCTAAATGGACTGAGAGCAAAGACCACAAGAAATCTGTGGAAAAGGCCATCTGGTTGATATGTTCCCAGCGACAGATACAACTGTTAGACAAACGTGTTGAGGCACTCAAGGCAGAACTGCAGGAGTCTGCTCAGCTGTCTCAAGCAAGGGCCCTAGCAGGGGAAACATTACTGAATGAGCTAACAGCCCGAGATCAGGAAAAGATGCAGCTAGTGGAAACACACAGAAACAGGCAGGAATATCTTCAGTGTCAAGTCACCGAAGCTAAAACTAGTGAACTAGTGTTGCGGGAAGAGAATGCCCGCCTTGCCAAGCAAGTAAGAGAGCAGGAGGAGAGGTTGAGAGACGTACAGGCAGCTTACAAGATAGCAAGCACTAGGGTGTATGAGGCGGGAGATCACGGCCCCTGCCAGAAACAAATAGAGAGTTTGAACCTTGCTCTGTCCAGGGCGAAAGGCATGGTATGCCTGATAAGCCCGGGTGCGGCCCGGGTAGACCTGGAAGTGCAAGGGGAAACTGTTCAGATGCCACCTGTGGCGCCGGGGAACGACCCGGTTTGGCAGCAGGAGGGACGGACAATTTGTGAGGCTGGCAGGGAGTGCACACCACCACCACCTGTGGTGCCGGGTTTTAACTCGGTTTGACAGCAGGGAGGGGTGGGCGAACCAATGCAGGAAAGGTCGGAGCCGGGGCCGATGTACCCGGTACGGCAGCGCCCGGCGGTGGTGGGGGTCAAGGACCCCTTGAAAGCCAATTCCCCACGGCACCCAACAGCTTAGGGCTATGGTAAGCCACCTGAGTAAGCTCACCCAAAAAGGGGACCCCTCGGTCCACTTCATGGAAATGGAACAGGCAGCGGGCATCAACGACTGTGATGATGCTGAGATGGCAAAAATGCTCCTTTTCTCCCTAGATAGCAAACTCTACCAGTCCCTCTCCGCAGAGAGTAAAAAGGGGCAGGGTGGATACGCTGCTATCCGGGAGAGAGTTCTGGAGGCCATGGGTATGAATGATGGTAGTCCCTTCTCCCAGGTGGAGAGGACAACACAGCTAGCAGGGGAGACCCCACAGGCTTTCGCAGACCGACTGTGGCCTGTGTACAGGAGTGCCTGTAATGGGGTTCTCGACTGGGCCCACCTGAATCAGGACGAGCTGACCCACTGGCTCCGAAGCCTGGTGGCAAACAGCTTGCCACGGATCAGGGCCAAGGCTGAGCTGTGGTTTGACCCGAAAGACCCCCGGGTCACCGAAGAGACAGTGGTCAGACAACTGACCCTGGCTTACCGGAACGGTAGAGGGACAGAAGAGCACCCACCTAAGGGAAAGGTACACGAAATAAGGACTAGCAAAAAGAAAGAGTGGCACCAGGAAGGGGGTAACCCTTCCGACACAAAGCGTAACTGCTTCGGGTGAGGGAAGAGTGGGCATTGGAGAAAAGACTGTAGGAATCCGTGGAAGGATAACATGGGGAAGAACTCCCCAGCTCCTGCCCCAAGCACCGAAGCACCGATCGCTTCCCCCACGTTAGACTCGGTCGTGGCTGCGATCCGAGCTCTAGTAAATGGCCCAGGGAAAGTAGCCACCGCCACTGGTGCTCTAACCCCATCTGCCCCCCCTAACTATGACTAGAACGTGCCCAACCTGAGTGCCTGTGTCCCCTGGAATACGATGAGTGGGACAGGCCCTGTGTTAAGATGGGGGTGGAGACGGTGCAGGGGAGATATTTGGGGGACACCGGAGCTTCCAGCACGGTGGTCCATTCGGAAGACCCGACCAATTCACCCAGGTCTAACCAGGTCCCATTTAGCCTAATGGGGTTCACAGGGAACGAGCAGGCTGGGGCAATGTCCAAACCTTTGGACATAGATTTAGGATCCCTCCATACCATATGGGAGGGTAACCAAAAGGCCGACAAGTTGGCCAAGCAGGGGGCCAGGGAAGGAGAGTTCTGGGATCCCTATAAAGCAGGTCCGGTAGCCGCAATCCGGGACAAGGGAGGCACACAGGGGGTAGCTTTGCCCTCGGTCTTAAAGCAGGTCCAAGCCCAGGATCCTGTCCTTAAGGCCGTCCTGGTAAAGAGAGAGAATGGGGAGTCCATAGAAGGTCCGTTCAGGGCAGCGGACGAGATTTTAAAACAGATTCACTGGCAAGCAGCCAGTAACCTGGGGAGCCAGCACCAGAAAAATCGGCCGCTGTTAGAACCCCAGAAAACCCATGAGTGGGAGATTAACCAGTATAAGCTGTTTAAACCCGAGAAAAGGGAACAGTCAGCAGAGGTGGACCGCCCCAAAGTTAGAAATCCCCAGCCAGCAGCTGTGGCAGACTCACAGGCTGCAGCGGTGGGGACAGTGGCTTGTATCACAGGAGAGTACACTCCACCGATTATGTGGGACTCAGGCACACCCCCAGTAGCCAGAGTACTGAGAAGATCTCCTCGCACACCACAGCCTAAACTGCCGTGGTCACCGGTACATCAATGGGTCAGCCCAAAAGGGGCTGCAACCCGAAAAGGAGGGCCCAAGGCCAGGGAGCGTTTAAAGGTTAGGGATCCCCAGCCTGCAGCCTCAGGCTGCGAGGAACCCACAGGACAGGACAGGGACTCAGCAGCCACACCAAAGGGGGTGGTGTGCTGTAGCACGGGAGGGGACATTCCCGGGATTGTCAGGGATTCAGGGAAACCCTCAGTTGTTTTAAGAAGGACACTCAGGGTCCTGCGGTACAGGACACCTTATGCCCAGGTGTACAGGCTGCTCAGAAGCTGCCCAAGGCTGAGGCCATACAGGATTTAGCCCTGCCGTCTGGAGACGGGCGGCGAATGTACAGAGTTTAATGTATTTAGGTGTGTTTTACGGTTTTGATAGTTTTAGTTTTAGTGAATTATTTTTACTTAAGTAAGTTTAAAGTTTTCGAGACTCGATCACCTGTCAAGCCAGAGAACCTTCTCGGGACATGGCTATCTGTTTTGTTTGTCCCTACAGAGAGGAAATCGGCATGCCAATCCCGACATGAGAAAGCATGGGACCAGCATTACAATAAAGCCTATGGCCAGGTTTAAGGCGAGCCTTAATTGTTTTATTAAAATGAATAAAGTTTGTGATCGTGTATTTTTCTTTTTTTTCTATGTATGTACTATATTTTTCCAAGTGGTGCAGGGGTGTTGGACCCCCTCTGCGCTTGGATGTGAATGTAACTGGATTCTTACCTGTGTCTGTATCTGAACACTACACCCAAAGGGAAATGTATGTTTTTGGGTTTTAGTCTAGGTAATACAGGGGAAGGTTGGCTTTCGAGGATCAGGAATTTTGTCCACCCAGGACGATACTATAGAGAGTAAAGTATCACAGGAGGGACTGTAAGGTTTCCAAAATTTACAGATCCCCAAAACCGATGGAAAAAGGACTTTGGAACTACCTCAGAGTGATAAAAATGCATTTGGGCCTAACATAAGGAATTTAAGACCAAAAACCAAGTTTTGGCATTTTAAAAACATGTCTGGGCCTGTAAAGGGACAAGGAGGTGGGTTCAACCTCTGTAAAAGCAGTTTGGCTATTGCAGTTAATTACACTGTCTGGGGAACCAGGATGACCTCAATCAAGCCCCAGCAAACATTAACATTTTGACAATAGACCCTGGGAGAAGGCAGTCCCACCCAAAACACAGGCCCCATCAAAACCGATTACAGGGCCCATCAGGAAACATGCATAATACAAATCACTCAGTCCCATTTCTATAGAAAGACCGAGTCCAGCCTAGAAAACCAAACACAAAACCAATCAACTGTAATCAACCAAGGAGATCGACAGAACGCAAGCCATCCCAAAAACCAGTTAACACGCTAGTAAAGTCGTTACTGTTAACGAGGCCTCCAAAATCTTACAATGACCGGGATTTGATTTGGTTTTGATAAGGAAGCTTCAATTAGTATAATTGAAAGGCTGTTTTCTCAAGAAGTCAGTTCAGCAGTTACAACAGTTCAAGTTCGAGTTCTCCAGTAGAGTTACACAGCAGCAAGGAATTCAGCAAGCAGTCCGGCAGAAGACAGTTACAGTTCTGCAAGAAGGCAGTTCCAGCTCGGAAGAAGACAGTTTAAACAGAGGCAGAGTTCAACAGAAAGAAGTTCAACAAAGAAGGCCAACAGCTCCAGAAGTAGGCCGACACGCAAGAAGAGACCAGAGCGACCGCCTCAGTGACCATCGGACACCTCGCGGCAACAAGGGCCTTACGAAACCTTTTACTCAAAAGACTCTAAACCCTAACTCTCAACTGTCAAGGATTCGTTTGGTGAGCATTATCCCTGGTTCTCCAGAGTCCAACCTAGCTAGTGAAGTGGGGTTGGGAGGGGTGAAGTATTCTTCTAATGTTATTTCCCTCGCTTGTACCGAAGTGTTCCCCACCTTTAGAGTGTTAAGAGTGTTTGTGTTGTGTTTTTACTTTCTTGAATAAAGATCAAAGTTCTTGCATCAAACTCAGTTGTCTGCTGCACCTTTTTATCACAACCCCCAAATAAGTCCAAGGTCTAGAACCAAGGGAGTGGGAGCGATTTGAACCGCTCAGAAGTCAGAGGTGAAGCTGACACAAACCACCACCCCCTACAGCGTCACTGGCAAGGCCAGTATTAATTGCCCATCCCTAGTTGCCCTTGAGATGTTGGTGGTGAGCTTTCGTCTTGAACCGCTACAATCTGTGTCAAGGTGATTCGCAGGTTTTACCTGAAATGGCTTCAGGTATTTTTTCCTCTGGATTCTACCTTTGCTGGGAGTTGTTGTTACTAGTGGCTGGGGACAGGGATGTCCGAAGTTGCCCTGTCTAATCAATAGGATGACATTGGTTGGGCCTGGCAGTTGTCATTACTAGTGGCAGGGGATGGGAGTTGTCGTTACGAGTGGCAGGGCATAGAATCATAGAATCATAGAATGGTTACAGCACAGAAGGAGGCCATTCAGCCCATCAAGCCTGTGCTAGCTCTCTGCATGAGCATTTCAGCTAGTCCCACTCCCCCGCCCTTTCCCCGTAGCCCTGCAATTTTTTTTCCTTCAGGTGCTTATCCAATTCCCTTTTGAAAGCCACAATTGAATCTGCCTCCACCATCCTCTCAGGCAGTGAATTCCAGATCCTAACCACTCGCTGCGTAAAAAAGTTTTTCCTCATGTCGTCTTTGGTTCTTCTGCCAATCACCTTAAATCTGTGTCCTCTGGTTCTCGACCCGTCCGCCAATGGGAACAGTTTCTCTCTATCTACTCGGTCTAGATCCCTCATGATTTTGAACACCTCTATCAAATCTCCTCTCAACCTTCTCTGCTCTAAGGAGAACAACCCCAGCTTCTCCAGTCTATCCACCTAACTGAAGTCCCTCATTCCTGGAACCATTCTCGTAAATCTTTTCTGCACCCTCTCTAAGGCCTTCACATCCTTCTTAAAGTGCGGCGCCCAGAATTGGACACAATACTCCAGTTGAGGCTGAACCAGTGTTTTATAAAGGTTCATCATAACTTCCTTGCTTTTTTACTCTATGCCTCTATTTATGAAGCCCAGGATCCTGTATGCTTTTTTAACCACTTTCTCAACCTGCCCTGCCACCTTCAACGATTTGTGCACATATACCCCCAGGTCTCTCTGTTCATGCACCCCCTTTAGAATTGTGCCCTTTAGTTTATATTGCCTCTCCTTGTTCTTCCTACCAAAATGTATCACTTCACACTTTTCTGCATTAAACTTCATCTGCCACATGTACGCCCATTCCACCAGCCTGTCTATGTCTTCTTGAAGTCTATCGCTATCCTCCTCACTGTTCACTATACTTCCAAGTTTTGTGTCATCTGCACATTTTGAAATTGTGCCCTGTGCACCCAAGTCCAAGTCATTAATATATATCAAGAAAAGCAGTGGTCCTAGTACTGACCCCTGGGGAACACCACTGTATACCTTCCTCCAGTCCGAAAAACAACCATTCACCACTACTCTCTGTTTTCTGTCACTTAGCCAATTTCGTAACCATGCTGCCACTGTCCCTTTTATTCCATGGGCTTCAACTTTGCTGGCAAGTCTATTATGTGGCACTTTATCAAACGCTAATGGAAGTCCATATACAGCACAATAAGTTGAGAAGGGAAGTGAAGATGAAAATAAGATTGACAAAGAGAGAATATGAGAGTAGAATGGCGGTTAACATAAAAGGGAACCCAAAAATCTTCTACCGGCATGTAAACAGTAAACGGGTAGTAAGAGGCGGGGTGGGGCCTATTAGGGACAAAGAAGGTGATATATGCTTAGAGGCACAGGGCAAGGCTAGAATACTCAATGAGTAATTTGTATCGGTGTTTACTAAGGAGGTGGATGCTGACAAAATATCGGTAGAAGTGGAAAAGGTAGAAGCAATGGAAGGGATGAAAATTGATAGACAGGATGTACTAGAAAGACTGGGTACGCTTAGAGTGGATAAGTCGCCTGGTCCAGATGGCTTGCACCCCAGGTTGCTAAGGGAATTGGGGGTGGAGATAGCAGAAGTGCTTGCCATAATTTTCCAATCTTCCCTAGATGCGGGGGAGGTGCCTGAGGATTGGAAAGTGGCAAATGTGATACCATTGTTCAAGAAAGGGTGTAAGGACAATCCTAGTAACTACAGGCCGGTCAGTTTAACGTCAGTGGTGGGTAAAGTTTTAGAAACAATAATCAAGGAAAAAATTAATGGGCACTTGGAGAGGTTTAAGCTAATTAAGGAGAGCCAACACGGATTTGTAAAAGGCACATCGTGTTTGACTAATCTAATTGAATTTTTTGAGGCAGTAACAGGGATGATTGATGAAGGGAGTTCAATGGAGGTTGTCTACATGGATTTTAGGAAGGTGTTTGACAAAGTACCACATAGAAGGCTGGTTAACAAAATTGAGGCTCATGGAATAGGTGGGTCAGTGGCAGCTTGGATAAGGAATTGCCTTAAGGACAGAAAACAGCAAGTTGTGGTAAATGGCTGCTTTTCAGACTGGAGGATGGTAGACAGTGGTGTTCCCCAAGGGTCAGTGCTGGGGCCACTGCTTTTTTTGATATATATAAATGACCTGGATATTGGAATACAGAGTAGAATTTCTAAATTTGCCAATGACACCAAACTTGGGGGGGTGGCAAACAGTGATGATGATACCAATCGACTGCAACAGGACATAGAAAGGCTAGCAGAATGGGCAGACAAGTGGCAGATGGAATTTGATACAGAGAAGTGTGAGGTGATGCATTTTGGCAGAAGGAACAGGGAGAGGCAATATAAACTTAATGGCACAGTTTTAAAGAGTGTGCAGGGACAGAGGGACCTGGGAGTTAATGTGCATAGGTCCCTGAAGGTGGCAGGACATATTGAGAGAGTGGTTAACAAAGCATATGGGATCTTGGGCTTCATAAATAGAGGTATTGAGTACAAAAGTAGAGAAGTTATGCTGAACATTTATAAAGCGCTGGTTAGGCCACAACTGGAGTATTGCATCCAGTTCTGGTCACCACACTTTAGGAAGGACGTGAAGGCCCTTGAGAGGGTGCAGAGGAGATTTGCCAGAATGGTTCTGGGGATGGGGGATCTTAGCTACAAGGATAGGTTGGAGAAGCTGGATTTGTTTTCGTTAGAGCAAAGGAGGTTGAGGGGTGATTTGATAGAGGTGTACAAGATTATGACGGGTTTGGATAGGCTAGATGGGGAAAGGCTGTTCCCACTAGTTGATGGTACAAGGACTAGGGGACACAGATTTAAGGTTTTGGGCAAGAGATACAGGGGGAATGTGAGGAAAATCTTTTTTACGCAGCGAGTGGTGAGGACCTGGAACTTGCTGCCGACAGAAGTGGTGGAAGCGGAGACACTCAATGTTTTCATGGGGAGACTAGATAGGCACTTAAGGGAAATAAACTTGCAGGGTTAACCTTACACCCTTTTTTGAACAAGGGTGTAACATTTGCAACTCTCCAGTCCTTTGGCACCAGCCCTGTATCCAAGGAGGATTGGAAGATTATGGCCAGTACCTCTGCAATTTCCACCTTTACTTCCCTCAGCATCCTAGGATACATCCCATCCGGTTCTGGTGATTTATCTACTTTAAGTACCGCCAGCCTTTCTAGTACTTCCTCCTTATCAATTTTTATCCCATCCAGTGTCTCAACTATCTCCTCTTTCACTATGACTTTGGCAGCATCTTCTTCCTTGGTAAAGACAGATGCAAAGTACTCATTTAGTACCTCAGCCATACCCTCTGCCTCCATGCGTAGGTCTCCATTTTGGTCCCTAATTGGCCCCACCCCTTCTCTTACTACCTGTTAACTATTTATATGCCTATAGAAGACTTTTGGATTCCCTTTTATGTTAGCTGCCAATCTATTCTCATACTCTCTCTTTGCCCCTCTTATTTCCTTTTTCACTTCCCCTCTGAACTTTCTATATTCAGCCTGGTTCTCACTTGTATTCTCAACCTGACATCTGTCATATGCCCCCTTTTTCTGCTTCATCTTACTGTCTATCTCTTTCATCATCCAGGGAGCTCTGGCTTTAGTTGTCCTACCTTTCCCCCTCGTGGGAATGTACCTCGACTGTACCCGAACCATCTCCTCTTTAAAGGCAGCCCATTGTTCGATTACAGTTTTGCCTGCCAATCTTTGATTCCAATTTACCCGGGCCAGATCCATTCTGAACCTACTGAAATTGGCTTTCCTCCAATTAAGTATTTGGACTCTAGATTGCTCCCTGTCCTTTTCCATAGCTAGTCTAAACCTTATGATACCGTGATCACTGTTCCCTAAATGTTCCCCTACTGACACTTGCTCCACTTGACCCACCTCATTCCCCAGAACCAGATCCAGCAATGCCTCCTTCCTAGTTGGGCCGGAAATATACTGATCAAGAAAGTTCTTCTGAATACACTTTAGAAATTCTTCCCCCTCTCTGCCCTTTACACTATTACTATCCCAGTCTTTATTAGTATAGTTGAAGTCGCCCATTATCACTAATCTATAGTTCTTGCATCTCTCTGTAATTTCCCTGCAAATTTGCTCCTCCATATCCTTCCCACTAGTTGGTGGTCTACAGAATACACCTAGTAGTGTAATGGCACCTCTCTTGTTTCTCAACTCTAACCAAATAGATTCTGTCCTTGACCCCTCCAGGACATCCTCTCTCTCCAGCACTGTAATATTCTCCTTAATCAATACTGCCACCCCACCTCCTTTCTTTCCTTCCCTATCTTTCCTGAACACCTTATATCCAGGAATATTTAATACCCAATCTTGCCCTTTTTTGAGCCAGGTCTCCGTTATAACCACGACATCATATTCCCATGTGACTATTTACGCCTGCAGCTCGCCAACCTTATTTACCACACTTTGTGCATTCACATACATGCACTGTAAACTTTTCTTAGACCTTCTTGTATTCTCTCTTGGTCTGACCCCACCTAATAACGGACTATTTCTTACTCCAGTGCTATCTGTCTCTCCCAATCATTTGTGCACCTTGTTTCTCTTTTCTAATGCTACATCCTGGTGCCCCCCCGCCCCCCCCCTGCGAAATTAGTTTAAACCCTCCCAAGGTTGCCCTGTCTAATCAATAGGATGACATTGGTTGGGCCTGGGGGTCTTTTTATGCCCTCCTTTCCATGTCTTATAGGAAAGTTTACAAAACTGATTCTCCACATATAACAGAGACACGTAAACTGACCTTTGCCGAATTGTGTAGACTCTTTAACCAAGTTTAAAGTAACGTAATTTCTCAGAGTGTTTACTGACCTTCCAAAGATCAATGACTTTTCCAAGCAATCTTCACGCAAAATCAGAGCAAATATATCAAATCTCTCAGAATCATCCCAAAGCATTTCCCATACAGTGAATTACTTTTGAAGTGTTAATTTAGGCAAGCACAGCATCCAGTTTGCACACAGCAAGGTCCCACAAACAGCAATGAGATAAGAGACCTGTTTATCTATTTTTCTGGTGATGATGATTGAGGGATGAATATTGGCCAGAACACTGGGGAGAACTCCCTGCACTTTTCGAAATAGTGCCCTGGGATCTGTGACATCCACCTGAGAGGGCAGACGGGACCTCGGTTTAACAGCTCATCTGAAAGACGGCACCTCTGACAGTGCAGCACTCCCTCAGTACTGCACTGGAGTGTCAGTCCCGATTATGTTCTCAAGTCTCTGAAGTGGGACTCAAACTTCTAACCCAAAGGCATATGTTCTACCAACTGAATCAAAGTAAAGATACTAAAATATCTCTTAATGTTGAATTCTATAAAAACTTGCTGATTTTTATTTTGTACTTACATGAGTTTCTGGTGAAAATTCATTATTTTGTGAATCAGGAATTCCTGGTTCGGAAGGTATATCTTGGATTGTAAATGCGATCGGTCCAGTTCTTCGTCAAAATCACCAACCTCAGCTTTAAGACAAATGCACAAAAAAAGGAAAGGGACATAGAAACGTGTGTAGCAAACCAGAGAAATAGGAAATAGGTGAGCAAGTTACAGTGGGGGTCATTTTAATATTGGGCGATAGTCTAAGATGGGTGATATGGAATTAGCTGCCCATTATACACCCCGTCTGGTTGGGCATAGTGTATAATGAGCAGTTAATTCCATATCATTCACCATTGTACCAAGTTAAAATTACCCCGAATGAGTCTGAACCATAAATATTATGCTGCATTAATTCTCGGGATATGAGCGTCGCTGGCAAGGCCGGCATTTATTGCCCATCCCTAGTTATCCTTGAGAAGGTGGTGATGGGCCTTCTTCTTGAACCGCTGCAGTCCGTGTGGTGAAGGTACTCCCACAGTGCTGTTAGGGAGGGAGTTCCAGAATTTTGACCCAGCGACGATGAAGGATCGGCGATATATTTCCAAGTCAGGATGGTGTGTGACTTGGAGGGGAACTTGGAGGTGGTGGTGTTCCCATGATATTGCTGCTGTTATGGTGGAGATGGAGCCTCACTCACTGAGGGAAGAGCAGTTTTCTCTACACAGTTAGGCCTTCATTCTATTCTTATTCTCATTGATGTGTAACGTACATCCACCTGTTAAACCTTCTATTCATGCTGTACGTGTTCCCCGAATGGAGTGGAATCTGCGCTCGGGCCCTCAGGATATCAACCAGAGATCAAACAGCTGAAGAAACAACAGCTTTCCTTTGAGCGTTGGGGTTCGGTCGCACAAGTTTCCCCTCAGGCTGCATTTACAATCTCAGCTTCAGGGAATCAAAGTGGTTCCCTGAGCGGTAAATCTGGAGTCAGGGCTCAGGCCTGGATCCCAGGAGAGGCTGGGAGAGGAGCATCTGCCTCACTCACGACTGGTCAGCTGAACAGAGGCTTCACCCAGGCAGTGCAAACAAGGCTCTGTCTAGCTTAAACCCGGACTACAGCTACCGGTCTCAGTAGGTCAGTGTAAATATACATACATCTGGCATGGACATAAATCTGACACTTTGATCTAGAGGCATTTAAAAATAAAAATAACATAACTGCAGTGTTGGCAGAGATCCCAAACTGCTTCCACAGCTCAATTAGACGTTTAACCTTCTTTTGAACTCAATAGGATGGATAATTCTGGTCATTACTCACCCTGGATGACATGAGACAGTAACAGTGCGGCACTGTTGTCACTGCAAAGAAGCCTCCCGGCAACCAGGTCCCGTTTGATTTGCTGAGCAAACAGATACCTGCAGAAGTGACGAGATCCGTTAGAATATCTCCATGCAACCACAGTGTAGAAGTTAGACAGACAGGCAGCACAGTCGGCACCTCGAGGAACACCAAAACTAGAGTAGGGACTCCCCCTTGGGGCATCTCATAGCAAGTGCAGCACAGAAAGAGGCCATTCACCCCATTGGGCGTCAGCCATGGCTCAGTGGGTAGCACTCTCAACTCTGACCCAGAAGGCCGTGGGTTCAAGCCCCATTCTAGAAACTTAAGCACAGCACTGCCTGTAGCTCACTGGAGACAACCAGCACTCTTAACACAAACTGATTCCTATTTCAAAACTGCAGAGCCATATACTTGCGTGTACATTTTGTAAAGTAAATATTTATCTATTTGAAACCAATAAAATGCTGGAACTCTTTATATATTGCCTTCTGATTAATGAATTTGTCTCTAAACCCTGTGGGGTATAAACCTGTCTTGTGTGGTAGCACGAAACAGGTGATAGCGAATCGGCAGCTCGTTTCACTGTCGCTTGTTTTGAGCCACTGCCCGAGACACATCTCTGCCCCAGGATATGCAGGTAGGGTCAGGGTGATGCTTCTTCCTCGGTTCAGGCCCCACCCCAGCACTTGAGCACATAATCTAGGCTGACACTTCAGTGCTGCACTGTCAGAGGGGCCGTCTTTCAGATGTTAAACCGAGGCCCCGTCTGCTCACTCAGGTGAATGTAAAAGATCCCATGGCACTATTTCAAAGAAGAGCAGGGGCGTTCTCCCTGATGTCTTGGTCAATAGTTTTCCCTCAGCCAACATCACTAAAGCAGATTATCTGGTCATTTATCTCATTGCTGTTTGTGGGAGCTTGCTGTGTGCAAATTGGCTGCCGTGTTTCCTGCATTACCATCGCCGAATCCCCCACCATCAACATCCTGGGGGTCACCATTGACCAGAAACTTAACTGGACCAGCCACATATATACTGTGGCAACAAGAGCAGGTCAGAGGCTAGGTATTCTACGGTGAGTGTCTCACCTCCTGACTCCCCAAAGCCTTTCCACCATCTACAAGGTACAAGTAAGGAGTGTGATGGAATACTCTCCACTTGCCTGGATGAGTGCAGCTCCAACAACACTCAAGCAGCTCGACACCATCCAGGACAAAGCAGCCCGTTTGATTGGCACCCCATCCACCACCTTAAACATTCACTCCCTCCACCACCGGCGTACCGTAGCTGCAGTGTGTACCATCTACAAGATGCACTGTAGCAACTCGCCAAGGCTTCTTCGGCAGCTCCTCCCAAACCCACGACCTCTTCCACCTAGAAGGACAAGGGCAGCAGGCGCATGGGAACACCACCACCTCTGAGTTCCCCTCCAAGTCACACACCATCCTGACTTGGAAGTATATCGCCGATCCTTCATCATCGCTGGGTCAAAGTCCTGGAACTCCCTCCATAACAGCACTGTGGGAGCATCTTCACCACACGGACTGCAGCGGTTCAAGAAGGCAGCTCACCACCACCTTCTCAAAGGCAACTAGGGATGAGCAATAAATGTTGGCCTTGCCAGCGACGCCCACATCCCATAAATGAATAAAAAAAATTACAACAGTGACTACACTTCAGAAGTATTTCATTGGCTATAAAGCATTTTAGGATGTCCTGAGGTCATGGAAGGCGTCGTATAAATGCAAGTCTTTTTTTTCTTTTGTGCCTGCCAACACTTCAACTGGACCAGCTCCTCGAATTCCATTTCCCTGCACCCTTTTATATTCCTCATTAGCAAATACTTATCCAATTCCCTTTTGAATGATGTTCTAGTCTCTGCCTCAGGAGTGCCTCGTGGTAAAGCATTTCATGTTCTAATAAGCCTCTGTATGGAAACATCTCTTCTAATGGGACCAGCGTGCTAGCGGAAAGGGTAAATAGGGACGTGGCAAAGGCTTTAAACTAGTAAAATGGGGGGAGGGATCTACAAGAAATGAAACAAGCCTAAATATAAATGAAACAGGAAAAGTGAGCATAGGACAGAGTAAACTAAGGGAGGACATAAATGGCCAGGGAAAAAATAGATTTATAGAACAGGAGTGCAAAAAGATGGCTAAAAATAAAGTGATAGGAACTGTTATTAAAAATAAGTTTAACTGTCTGTACAGCAATGCACACAGTGTCCATAATAAAACGGGGGAACTGGAAGCAATAATACGTTGTGAGGAACCAGATATAGTAGGGATTACTGAGACATGGCTACAGAAAAATCAGGACAGGGAATTAAACACTGCAGGGTATTACATATTTAGAAAAGATAGAGAGGGAAAAAGGGGAGGGGGAGTAGCTGTACTTATTAGAGATAACATAATGGCAGTAGAAAAAAGTGACTCAGCTATCAGTAGGACAGAAATAGAATCCATGTGGATAGAGATTAAAGATAATAAAGGATTAATCACACTAATGGGGTAGTCTACAGACCAGTAATAGTGGAAGGGAGGTGGAGGAAGAAATATGCAAACAAATTAGGGAAATAAGTAAAAAACATAGAATAATAACCATGGGGGATTTCAACTATTCCAAAATTAATTGGCCAGAAGAGGTAGGTAAAGGCGATAAGGGAATGGAATTCCTACAATGTGTATAGGACTCCTTTCTAGCCCAGTATGTAAGAAGCCCAACCAGGGTGGATTCGCTACTGGATCTAGTAATGGGGAATGAACCAGAACAGATAAGAGAAGTAAAAATAGGGGAACATCTAGGCAATAGTAACCATAATACAATACATTTTAAGATAATAATTGAGAAGGACATAAGCATTACAAAGAACAGGGTAATAGATTAGAGAAAAGCAGATTTTGAGGGGCTGAGAATAGAACTTGGGGGAAAAAAATGGACAACAATATTGGCAAACAATGATGTAGAACAGCAATGGGAAACATTTAAAATGGTGTTCAACAGAGTCCAGGAAAAATATATACCACTAAAAAAAAACAAGAACAAACTAAATACTGATGAGACACCATGGATGACTAAAGACATAAGGGAAAAATTGAGGGAAATAAAGAGGCATACACTAAGTACATGGACAGCACGAGACAGCATGACAAGGGATAATATGAAGAGACCAGGAGAGAAGTCAAAAAAACAATTAGGAAGGCAAAGAGGAACTATGAAATTAAATTATCAATGAGCATAAAGCAAAATAGTAAAATATTCTACAGGCACATCAATAAAAAAAGGAAAGTCAGGATGGGAATAGGCCCACTAAGGGATGGACAGGATAAAATCACAGGCAGCAACAGAGAAATGGCAGAAATATTAAATAATTACTTTGCTTCAGTATTTACCAGGGAGACAGATCAGGTGGCCATTACAGCAGAAGATGAGATTAGAAATGATATAACCACATTTAAAATAGAAAGAGGAGAAATATTAAATAAACTAATCAAACTCAAGAGGATAAAACACTTGGTCCGGATGGATTGCATCCGTGCATTCTAAAAGAATCTAGGGAAGAGATAGCAGAGGCATTACTACACATATTTAATAATTTGTTAGAAAAAGGTGTACTGCCAGAGGACTGGTGGATAGCTAACGTAATACCTATATTTAAGAAGGGGGGGATAGAACATGGCTATGGAACTATAGACTAACCTACTAAAGGAGAAAATAGAAAAACATCTAGCAACCAAACATATAATAATGAATAGTTAGCATCGATTTCAAAAGGGAAAGTCTTGCTTGACTAACCTCATTGAATTCTTTGAAGAGGTAACAGAGAGAGTAGACAAGGGTAATGCAATAGATGTAATTTATCTAGATTTCCAAAAAGGCCTTCGATAAGATGCCATATAATAGACTAATGAATAACATCACAGAATGCGGAGTTAGGGATAAGTAGCAGAATGGATAGTCAGCTAGCTGCAAAAAGGAAAGCAGAGAGTCGGGGTAAAGGATAGAAGTTATGCTAAACTTGTATTGAACCTTGGTTAGACCACTCTTGAAGCACTGCGTACAGTTCTGATCGCCATATTATAAAAAGGATATAGAGGCACTGGAGAGGGTGCAATAAAGATTTACAAGGATGATACCAGAAATGCAAGGTTATACCTATCAGAAAAGGATGAACAGGTTGAGTCTCTTTTCTCTTGAAAAGAGAAAGCTGAGGGGTGACTCAATAGAGGTCTTTAAAATTATGAAAGGTTTTGATAGAGTGGACACAGAGAGAGTGTGTCCACTTGTGCCGAAGCGTAAAACTAGAGGCCATCAATATAAGAAAGTCACCAAGAAATCAAATAGGGAATTCAGAAGAAACTTCTTTACCCAGAGAGTGGTGAGAATGTGGAACTCGCTACCACAGGGAGTGGTTGAAGCAAATAGTATAGATGCATTTAAGGGGAGGCTGGAGAAGCATATGAGGGAGAAGGGAATAGAGGGTTACGTTGATAGATTTAGATGAGGAAAGACGGGAGGAGGCTCGAGTGCAGCATAAACACCGGTATGGACTGGTTGGGCCGAATGGACTCTTTCTGTGCCGTATATCCGGTGTAATTCTAACTTCCCCCTGTGTTTTTCTAGTAATGATCCTGTGTCTGTGTCCCCTCAATTTCCCAACCAGCACTTTCACAATTTACCCTCTCAAAACACTTCATCATCTTAAAAACTTCCATTAGATTCCTCTTAATCTTCTTTTACTGTAAAAAAAAGCCTCAATATTTCAAATCTTTCTTCGTAACTATGACCTCATTCCTAGAATCATGAAACTTACAGCACAGAAGGAGGCCAATCGGACATCGGTGTCTGTGCTGGTGCTCCATCTTCGACTGGAGTTACTTACTCTACTCTCGTTTCCCTGCCCTTTACCCGAATCCCTTTATATTCTTTTCCAAATACTTATCGAATTCCCTCTTGAATGGTGTTATTGCCTCAATAATTCTAGTATAGCATTCCATGCTCCAATAACCCTCTGCGGAAAAGATCTCCAAATGATAATCCTAAATCTCTGCTATCTTGCTACAATTCGCTAGCCAGTGGAAGAAACTTTTCACTATTTTCCCTCTCAAAATCTTTCAGAATTTCGACCAACCTCCATTAGAATTCGCTTCCTAACCGTACAAATTTAAAAAAGCTTTCTTCAAATTTATAATTTCTCATGCTTAGTATTATACTACGAATCTTCACTGTCCCTTTCCATGGCTGTAACATCCTTCCTATGATGAAGCGTTCAGAACTGCACACAGCACTCCAATTGTGCTTTAACAATGTCTCATACAAATTCAACTTCACTTCCGTACTTTTTATATTTAGCACTCCTGTGTATAAGACCCCAAATATCATTATCCCTTTTTATGCCCCGTTCTACCTACACGCCCACTTTTAGTTACTCATACCCCGAGATTTCTCTATTCCTTCACTCTGTTAAGAGTCTTATCATTTGGAGTATGATTCCTTTCATCATTCTTGTTCCCACAAAGCACTACACCACATTTCTCTACATTGGCCATCTATTTGACCACCTTGCTAACTTTTTATCTCATCCTGCAATCTCTTGGGTTCTTCCTCGTAGTTTGCGATGGTATCACATGTTTAAGAGCCCTGTGGGAGAAACTTAGTGGGTTGGCGCCTCCCGTTAGTGCCCCCGGGGGGCGATAACAGGGCGCTAACAACTTACCGCCCGGGCGCAGCGAGATGAACGACTCCCGCGAACTTTGGTAACAGCTTTGCTGCGGCAGCGGTAAGACATTGCGTCACGATCTCCTTCGTCCGGAGATCATGACGTCATTGTCGTGCGCATCGCCCCGGTAGCGCCCCAGACCCGAACTTTGGTTCCGCCCCCTGCAGCATCGCCGGGTGATGACACCGACAGATGCAGGAGGTGTTGATTGGGGGGCTGGGCACTTCAGGGGCGAAAGTTAAAGGGGAGGTCGCCGAGGTAAATACCTACATTTCTGAAATGTTTTTGTTCAATTTTTTTCACTTCTGCTGAGCTGCGATCGATCAGCCCGGCACTCTGCTGGAGTGCATGGGGCTGATCGAGCAGGATCGCGGCCGCTGTCGGGGACTAGCTCACTGGTCCCAATGCAGAGCCTGCAGCGATGGCCCTTCCCTTTAAGGGAGGGACGGAGCCTCGGAACACGGCACAACTACCGCCCCGCCTGTGTTCTTTCGCGCTCCAGGAAGGAAGTGGAGCGATTGATTTAGCACTCCACTTCCTTCCTGGAGCGCTAAAACCCAATTTTTTAAAAGCTGGGAATCATTAGCACCTGGCGCTAAGTTTCCCAGCTTTCAAAAGTTACCACCCCCAAATGGGGCGATACTGAATTTCTCCCCCCCCCCCCTTTGTCTAAGGACAAGTGTGGATTAATCACTTGGATAAGTGTGGATTAATTAAGGAAAGCTAGCTCAGATTTGTTAAAGGCAAATCGTGTTTAACTAACTTGATTTAGTTTTTTGATGAGGTAACAGAGAGGGTTGATGAGGGCAATGCGGTTGACGTGGTGCACATGGACTTCCAAAAGGCGTTTGATAAAGTGCCACATAATAGGTTTGCCAGCAAAGTTGAAGCCCATGGAATAAAAGGGACAGTGGTAGTATGGATACGAAATTGGCTAAGTGACAGGAAACAGAGAGTTGTGGTGAACGGTTGTTTTTCGGACCAGAGGAAGGTATACAGTGGTGTTCCCCAGGGGTCAGTACTAGACCACTGCTTTTCTTGATATATATTAATGACTTGGACTTGGGTGTACAGGGCACAATTTCAAAATTTGCAGATGACACAAAACTTGGAAGTATAGTGAACAGCGAGGAGGATAGTGATAGACTTCAAGAGGATATAGACAGGCTGGTGGAATGGGTGGGCACGTGGATACATTTTGGCAGGAAGAACGAGGAGAGGCCTCAACTGGAGTATTGTGTCCAATTCTGGGCACATACCTTTAGGAAGCATGTGAAGGCCTTAGAGAGGGTGCAGAAAAGATTTACAAGAATGGTTTCAGGGATGAGGGACTTCAGTTACGTGGATAGACTGGAGAAATTGGGGTTGTTCTCCTTAGAACAGAGAAGATTGAGAGGAGATTTGATAGAGGTGTTCAACATCATGAGGGGTCTAGACAGAGTAGATAGAGAGAAACTGTTCCCATTGGCGGAAGGGTCGAGAACCAGAGGACACAGATCTAATGTGATTGGCAGAAGAACCAAAGACGACATGGGGAAAACTTTTTTTAGGCAGCGAGTGGTTAGGATCTGGAATGCACTGCCTGAAAGGGTGGTGGAGGCAGATTCAATCATGGCTTTCAAAAGGAAATTGGATAAGTACCTGAAGGAAAAAAATTTGCAGGGCTACGGAGAAAGAGCGGGTGAGTGGGACTAGCTGAAGCGCTCTTGCAGAGAGCCGGCATGGGCGCGATGGGCCAAATAGCCTCCTTCTGTGCTGTAACCATTCTATGATTCTATGTGCATAGTGTCAAACCTTTCAGGAACGTCCTATCTGAAGGTGAGGCCACAGAGACGTCACGCCTGAACAGTGCCACATCTCCATTGGGTCACATGTCTGAGGGGCAAAAGAGTCAGGATTGACTGCCAATAGTCTGTTAGGTTACGATCCAAATATCAGATTTGTTTGTCTTAAATTATCGGGATGTTGCTGGCAAGGCTCGCATTTATTGCCCATCCCTAGTTGCCCTTGAGAAGGTGGTGGTGCACCATCTTCTTGGCTGAATATGAACAAACACCACTTGGAAGAAGCACTGAGAGTAGCAAGGCCACAGAATATACTCTGGGTGGGGGACTTCAATGTTCATCACCAAGAGTGGCTCGGTAGCACCACTACTGGCCGAGCTGGCCGAGTCCTGAAGGACATAACTGCCAGTCTGGGCCTGCGACAGGTGGTGAGAGAACCAACACTAGGGAAAAACCTACTTGACCTCGTCCTCACCAATCTACCTGTCGCAGATGCATCTGTCCATGACAGCATTGGCAGCAGTGACACCGCACAGTCATTGTGGAGACGAAGTCCCGTCTTCAAACTGAGAACACCCTCCATTGTGTTGTGTGGCACTACCACCGTGCTAAATGGGATAGATTCAGAACAGATCTAGCAGCTCAAAACTGGGCATCCATGAGGCGTTGTGGGCCATCAGCAGCAGCAGAATTGTATTCCACCACAATCTGTAACCTCATGGCCCGGCATATCCCTCACTCTACCATTACCACCAAGCCAGGGGACCAACCCTGGTTCAACAACGAGTGTAGAAGAGCATGCCAGGAGCAGCACCAGGCGTACCTAAAAATGAGGTGCCAACCTGGGGAAGCTGCAACACATGCATGCAAAAAAGTGGAAACAGCATGCTATAGACAGGGCTAAGCGATCCCACAATCAACGAATCAGATCAAAGCTCTGCTGTCCTGCCACATCCAGTCGTGAATGGTGGTGGACCATTAAACAACTAACGGGAGGAGGAGGCTCCAAGAATATCCCCTTCCTCAATGATGGTCGAGCCCAGCACGTGAGTGCAAAAGACAAGGCTGAAGCGTTTGCAACCAACTTCAGTCAGAAGTGCCGAGTGGATGATCCATATCGACCTCCTCCCGAGGACCCCACCATCACAGAAGCCAGTCTTCAGCCAATTCGATTCACTCCACGTGATATCAAGAAACGGCTGAGCGCACTGGATACAGCAAAGGCTATGGGCCTCGACAACATCCCAGCTATCGTGCTGAAGACTTGTGCTCCAGAACTAGCCGCGCCTCTAGCCAAGCTGTTCCAGTACAGCTACAACACTGGCATCTATCTGACAATGTGGAAAACTGCCCAGGTATGTCCTCTCCACAAAAAGCAGGACAAATCCAACCCGTCCAATTACCGCCCCATCAGTCTACTCTCAATCATCAGCAAAGAGATGGAAGGTGTCATCGACAGTGCTATCAAGCGGCACTTACTCACCAATAACCTGCTCACTGATGCCCAGTTTGGGTTCCGCCAAGACCACTCGGCTCCTGACCTCATTACAGCCTTGGTCCAAACATGGACAAAGGAGCTGAATTCCAGAGGTGAGGTGAGAGTGACTGCCCTTGACATCAAGGCAGCATTTGACCGAGTCTGGCATCAAGGAGCTCTAGTAAAACTAAAGTCAATGGGAATCAGGGGGATAATGCTCCACTGGCTGGAGTCATACCTAACACAAAGGAAGATGGTTGTGGTGGTTGGAGGCCAATCATCACAGCCCCAGGACATCGCTGCAGGTGTTCCTCAGGGCAGTGCCCTAGGCCCAACCATCTTCAGCTGCTTCATCAATGACCTTCCCTCCAACATAAGGTCAGAAATGGGGATGTTCGCTGATGACTGCACAGTGTTCAGCGCCATTCACAACTCCACAGATAATGAAGCAGTCCATGCCTGCATGCAACAAGGCCTGGAAGACGTTCAGGCTTGGGCTGATAAGTGGCAGGTAACATTCGCGCCACACAAGTGCCAGGCAATGACTATCTCCAACAAGCGAGAGTCTAATCACCACCCCTTGACATTCAATGGCATTACCATCGCCGAATCCCCCACCATCAACATCCTGGGGGTCACCATTGACCAGAAACTTAACTGGACCAGCCACATAAATACTGTGGCAACAAGAGCAGGTCAGAGGCTAGGTATTCTGTGGCGAGTGTCTCACCTCCTGACTCCCCAAAGCCTTTCCACCATCTACAAGGCACAAGTAAGGAGTGTGATGGAATACTCTCCACTTGCCTGGATGAGTGCAGCTCTAACAACACTCAAGAAGCTCGACACCATCCAGGACAAAGCAGCCCGCTTGATTGGCACCCCATCCACCACCTTAAACATTCACTCCCTCCACCACCGGCGTACCGTGGCTGCAGTGTGTACCATCTACAAGATGCACTGTAGCAACTCGCCAAGGCTTCTTCGGCAGCACCTCCCAAACCCATGACCTCTTCCACCTAGAAGGACAAGGGCAGCAGGTGCATGGGAACACCACCACCTCCAAGTTCCCCTCCAGGTCACACACCATCCTGACTTAGAAGTATATCGCTGATTCTTCATCGTCGCTGGGTCAAAATCCTGGAACTCCCTCCCTAACAGCACTGTGGGAGTACCTTCACCACACGGACTGCAGTGGTTCAAGAAGGTGGCTCACCACCACCTTCTCAAGGGCAACTAGGGATGGGCAATAAATGCTGGCATTGCCAGCGACGCCCAGATCCCATAAACGAATAAAAAAAAACTAAAAAGTAGCAAAAAGTACCAATAAGGAACACAAAATTGAGTAACTAAATTCTTCAATTTTTTTGACAAAACTACCATTCAAGAAACAACAAGTACAACAAAACCAACCAATCAAAGCATTCAAATCGTTTCTCCATACTCTTTTCAACCACCATTTTCTTTTTCACTCAGTTCAGTATTAAAATAACTGTTATAAAATAACTGGTGTATGGGGATGGAATCAGCCAAGGAGGTAGGCCAAATTTGGATCTGATGGCTTTTTCTTGTCCCCGATAAACAAGTCTAAATTTAATTGCGCACTCTTGTCCATAGATGAGGTCCAGTTATGGAAGAGGCCAGTGGTGCTCTACCCAAGGAGGCCATCTAAATTTAAAACCCAAACTCGTAACAGTGCTGAACCTGCATTGATTCAAGTCAGGTGTGTGATGGAACACTCACCACTCACTTGGATGGCTCAAACCACATCAATACTTAAGAACATTCAGGACAGAGCAGTCCACTTGATCAGTGCCCCTGTCACTGGACTCAATATCCACCAAATCCATCATTGGTGGAATGTGGCTGCAGTGTATACTATCTGCAGGATGTACTCCAGCAACTCATTAAGGCTACTTGAACAGTACCTCCCAGCCCCATGACCTCTACCCTCAAGATGGATAACAGCAGCAGTGTCATGTGAACACCGGCACCTCCAGGATCCTGTCCAAGTCACACACCATCCTGACTTGAACATATATCGCCTAGCCTTCATCATCCCTGGGTCAAAATCCTGGAATTCCCAATCTAACAGCACTGTGGGAGCAACTTCACCACACGGACTGCAGCGGTTCAAGAAGAAGGCTCACGGCCACCTTCTCAAAGGTGACTATTAATGGGCAATAAATGTTGGCCCTGCCAGTGACGCTCACATTCAGAGAACAAATAAGAGAAAAACAGGGAAAGTGCATCTACCGAGAAATCTACAGGTACAGGGAAGTACTATGATGCAGGGTATAACAAAAATAACATTTTATTTTGCCCTGTTAAGTTTTATCTCCATCAATAACTGCTTTGAATTTACTTCGATGCAAGTGTTTACTAGATGGTGTATCAATGATTCCAGCGTCAAAAATGGATTAAATGCAGGTATAATTTTTCCCCAAACATAAATCAACTGCAAATGACCGCTGGTCAAAGATAAAACAGAATTCTCGCAATCAGAAAATTACCAGCTCAGTCAGCTAGACAATTCTGTCTGGGACAAATTAAAATACTTTAAGTCTCTTAAAGGCAACTACTTATAACTGCTGACAAAATATATCCGAAAAGGAGTGAATGTGCATCATTAGCCAAGTGTCGGTGACAGAGGTGACTGAAGGTGCTTCTTAGAGAGAAGGTTCAAAAGGCTTTCGATAAGGTCCCGCATAAGAGATTAGCGTGTAAAGTTAAGGGACATGGGATTGGGGGCAAGGTATTAACTTGGATAGAGAACTGGTTGGCGGACAGAAAGCAGAGAGTAGGAATTAATGGGTCTTTTTCCGAGTGGCAAGCAGTGACTAGTGGGGTACCGCAGGGTTCGGTCCTTGGACCCCAGCTATTCACAATATACATTAATGATCTAGATAAGGGAACTAAATGTAATATCTCCAAGTTTGCAGATGACACAAAGCTGGTGGGCGTGTGTGCTGCGAGGAGGATACTGAGAAACTCCAGGATGATTTGGACAGGTTGGGTGAGTGGGCAGAAGCGTGGCAGATGCAATATAACGTGGATAAGTGCGAGGTTATCCACTTTGGTGTCAAAAACAGAAAGGCAGACTATTATCTGAATGGCAATAGATTGGGAGAAGGGGAAGTGCAACGAGACCTGGGTGTCCTTGTGCACCAGTCGCTGAAGGTAAGCATGCAGGTGCAGCAGGCGGTGAAGAAGGCAAATGGTATGTTGGCCTTCATAGCGAAAGGGTTTGAGTATAGGAACAGGGATGTCCTGCTGCATTTGTACAGGGCCTTGGTGAGACCACACCTTGAGTACTGTGTGCAGTTTTGGTCACCTTATCTGAGGAAGGATGGTCTTGCCATGGAAGGAGTTCAGCGAAGATTCACAAGGCTGATACCTGGGATGGCAGGAATGACATATGAGGAGAGATTGGGTCGATTGGGCTTATACTCGCTGGAGTATAGAAGAATGAGAGGGGACCTCATCGAAACATATAAAATTCTGACAGGTCTGGACAAACTAGATGCAGGAAGAATGTTCCCGATGGTCGGAGAGTCCAGAACCAGGGATCATAATCTAAGGATAAGGGGTAAGCCATTTAGGACAGAAATGAGGAAGAATTTCTTCACCTGTGGAATTCTCTACCACAGAAGGTAGTTGAGGCCAAGTCATTAAATATATTCAAGAATGAGTTAGATATATTTCTTAAAGCTAAAGGTATCAAGGAATATGGGGAGAAGGCAGGTACAGGGTACTGAGTTTGGATGATCAGCCATGATCTCATCGAATGGCGGAGCAGGCTTGAGGGGCCGAATGGCCTACTCCTGCTCCTATCTTCTATGTTTCTATGTAAGTGCTCACTGCTTCAAACAAAGGGGGCAGTAGCTGAGTGGGTATGCCAATATTTCCGATGTTTTATTGGGTTTACCGCTAATTGTGCAGATTGTTCTTGAGGGGTAATTATGGGGTTTTCACCCTGCAATCACCAGGTCTCATTAAAAGGAAAATTCTGTCAGCAACATTACCAGTTCAAGACATGTTGTAAGAGATCAGAAAGATACTCTGCCTGTCTCGAAAAACAAACTGCACATATACACTGAGCAATGAATTCATGGATAATCTGTTTTAGGTATTGGTTGAGGGATAATTTTTGGAAAGGACACCAGGGAGAACGCCCTACTCCTCTTCAAAATAGTGCCATGGCATCATTTACAGCCACCTGAGAGGGCTGAATGGGCCTCCGTTTAACATCCCATCAGAAAGACGTCACCTCCAACAGTGCAGCACTCCCTCAGTACTGTAGTGCTGATGGTTGAACGGGACTTGGTGCGAGTTAGGACACGGGCAGCAGAGTTTTGGATGAGCTCAAGTTTACAGAGGGTGGAAGGTGGGAGGCCGGCCAGGAGAGCATTTGAATAGTGAAATCTGGAGGTAACAAAGACATGGATGACGATTACAGCAGCAGATGGGCTGAGGCAGGGGCGGAGATGTGTGATATTACAGAGGTAGAAGTAGGTGATGAAGAGGATTATGGGGTTGGAAGCTTAGTTCAAGTTCGAATATGACACCAAGGTTGCGAACAGTCTGGTTCAGCCTCAGACAGTGACCAGGGAGAGGGAAGAAGTCAGTGGTTAGGGAACGGTGTTTGTGGCGGGGACTGAAGACGATGGCTTCGGTCTTCCCAATATTTAATTAGAGGAAATTTCTGCTCATCCAATACTGAATGTCGGACAAGCAGCGTGATGATGTCGCCGAGGGGGAGCATGTAGATAAGATGTAGATAACCCACAACTTTCTGACTCCGAGGCGAGACTGCTACCACTGAGCCATGGCTGACAGCTGTGAATAGTTGCAGTTACTGATACTAATAGATATTGGTATTCTTATTTAGGGTTTATCCACCAATGAAGAAACAACATGAAGCTCCTTCAGAGCCAGCAATCAAGAAATATAAACACAAGTAAGATTGCGTTGCTTGGCCTTCTTTGGTCAGATTATTGGGGCTTGGGGGTTGCATGTGACCCATGGGCTGTGGTTTGAGTGCCCCTATCCTGGGGGCAGGCTCAGTTCTCAGGGAGTGCTGCACTGAGAGAGCGTAACTGTATAACCTCCCAAAATTATAATACAGACTATAGAATATCAGAATGTTTCCCCAGAAAAAAACATTGCCCCCATGTCTCTTTTACTTAGTTAACTTCATGTGATAAGAAAAAAAGAACTTGCATTTCTATAGCGCCTTTCACGACCTCAGGACTTCCCAAAGTGCTTTACAACCAATGAAGTACTTTTGAAGTGTAGTCACTTTGTAATGTAAGGAAATGCAGCAGCCAATTTACACACAGCAAGCTCCCACAAACAGCAATGAGATATTTGACCAGTTAATCTATTTTATTGATGTTGGTTGAGGGATAAATATTGGCCAGGACACCAGGGAGAACTCCCCTGCTCTTCTTCAAAATAGAGATCTTTTACATCCACCTGAGAGGGCAGATGGGACCTCGGTTTAACGTCTCATCCAAGAAACGGCAGCTCCAACATTGCAGCACTCCCTCAGCACTGCCCTAGGAGTGTCAGCCGAGATTACGTGCTCAAGTCTCTAACTGTGAGGTGAGAATGCTACCAACTGAGCCATGGCTGACACCTCGGGAGAGAATGGGCTTGTGTATAAATGCAGTACGTTAAATGGGATCTGCAGACAAAAGGCCAAATAAGTGAAGCTCTAGTAAAGCTAATGGAAAGACGAGATAATAAAGAGAAAATGAGAGGGCAGTGAGTGGAACACAGGTTTAATTAACTTCTTCACTCCTATAGTTCAGCATTATGTCACTTTCAGCCTCTGAAACTAACTTCTGAAACACATCTGATTTTTTTAAGCATTATGTTAATTACCTTTTCGCTCATTAACAATGATGTCATTCTGGAATCATTTTCTATAATTAGCCCTTTGAGAATTCTTAAGGAATGATAAGGCGGTCATAAAAGTGCTTTGGATAATTGGGATAAAATGGCTCGGTCGTTTCAGAGACGTTGGTTAAGGCTGTACAGTCTGTAGGAAGTGTAGGCTGCATGTTTTCACCTGTACTTTGTCCCTCTTAATCAGAGTAAGTTGACACTAAGTACTGATATAACCATTGTCCCAGCAATCACTGATAGGGGACCTAGCCCATCGTCTCATTTGTTACTTTGAGCTTTAACAAGGGCACAGCCACATGGTAAGGTGAATTTCATGTCATAGTATCTGATGTATGAATACCAGAATAGAAGCAGAAGGAGGAATTGACGGGAAGGCAGGAGTGCTTCTCCGGAAAGTGTAGCCCTCCCCTGCCCTGGCCTTCCCCACACTGGAGTGCTGGCAGGGGGCCAGAGGTTGCTCAACTTTGCGTAGGCTGGCAGAATTTTCCCGCCCACTTCCGCCCATTCCTGGGTCAACCACAGCTTCATCTAAACATCACAACTGTTCCTCAGCTCGCATGCAGCACTGCGGGAGAAGTGTGCGTGCTTTAAATGCCATCCGTGGCTCACTGGCTGCACTCTTTCAGATCAGACGTAAGCTCCGTCAGGTGGACATAAAAGATCCCATGGCACTAGTCCGAAGAAGTAGTACGGTAGCACAGTGGTTGTGTTACTGGACGAGTAATCTAGAGGCCTGGACTGATGATCTGCGTGACATGAGTTCACAATCCCACCACGGCAGCTGGGGAATTTAAATTAAATTAAATAAACCTGGAATAAAAAGCTAGTGTCAGTAATGGTGACCATGAAACTACCGGATTGTCGTAAAAACCCATCTGGTTCAGTAATGTCCTTTAGGGAAGGAAATCTGCTGTCCTTACCCGGTCTGGCCTATATGTGACTCCAGACCCACAGCAATGTGGTTGACTCTTAACTGCCCTCTGAAATGGCCCAGCGAGACACTCAGTTGTATTGAAGAAGGCGGCTCACCACCACATTCTCGAGGGCAATTAGGGATGGGCAATAAATGCGCCGGCGATGTCCACAGCCCGTGAATGAATGAAAAAAAACCTCTTGGCTCTAAGGTCAGAAGGTTGTGGGTTCAATCCCCACTCCAGTGCACATAATCTGAACTGATATGCGTTGGCAACAGGTGAGGTCCATCTAGAATTTACAAAATGATCATCTCGGATTTTACTGGTAACTTTAGCTGATTGAGTTCCTCAGAGCAGGAGAGGTCTGTACCTACCTTGTCAGTTCATCTTGCAGCTGCCCAGGATCGGGGGGAAAGAACTTCACTACAAATTGGAACAGAACCTTCTTCACCCCTGTCAAAAGAAAATGGACTTCACAAATCGGGCATTAAAGTTCGGGAAGGCTTCATGGATGAGATTAAAGCAATAAAAGAGGAACTGCTTCCCATTCATTAGTTCATTACGTAGGAATACATCGAAGTTATAATGCAGAAACAGGCCATTCGGCCCAACCAGTCCGTGTCAGTCTTAACCCTCCACGCGAGCAAATAGTTCTGATCCCATTTACCTGCCATGTTCCCATATCCTTCATCCTCTGTGCCTTCATCCACCTATCCAATCTAATCTTGAATGTTGACTTAGTCTCTACCTCAACCACTAACCCTGGCAGTGAATTCCACAGCCCCACAGCTCAGTTTCTCCTGCCCTCTGTTCTAAATCTCTTGCATTTAAATTTATATCTATGGCCCCTTATGTTTGACCCTGCAACCATTGCTTCTCTCTACCCTGTCCCACTTTCATAATTTTAAACTTCAATTAGATCGCCCCGCCATGTGTTGTTCTAATGATAAAAGCCCCAATTTTTCAAGTCTTTCTTCATATTTTGTATTTCCTGATACCAGGCACCATCCCAGTGAATCTGTGTTGAACCCTTTCCAAAGGCGCAATAGTGTGGAGCCCAATAGTGCACACACTACACTAACTGAGGTTTTATTAAGGATCTACATAGACTCATCATTACCCTCTGCCTTTTATATTCTGTGGGCTAGAAATTCGGCTCCTTTGCGCCTGCCGTTAGCGCCTCCAGGGGGCTGCTAACGGGGTGCAAAGGGCTTATCGCCCGGGGGAGGGCGAAAAAAGCCCCTCCTGAGAAATTCAGCGGGCGTTTCTGAGGTACTACCCGATAGCCCTGCGCCACCGCCGGTAGCGCTTCGGGCCGTTGTGCCGCCAGGGATGACATCATTGCCGTGCGTGGCGACCCCTTAGCGCCCCGCCGCATCCCCTTACATCCCCACGGCAGAAATTCGGCTGCGCCCCGCGAGGCTGCCGCATGCGGTGTCAGCGCCAGACTCGCGGATCGCGAACCGGACCGACCTCCACTCACATGGCAGGATTTAAAGGGGAGGTGCGGCCGCAACCCGCGCCGCCTTTTTCTTTTTTTTGGACGACCACCAGGTCAGCCTTCCGTGGTGGGCCGTGGCGTGGTCCTAGCCGCCATCGTGCAGCCCGGCACCGCGTCTCAGTACTGGGCTGCGGCCGCGGCACCACGCTGCCCTGGTGACCTAGTGTGGGCCAGCGGAGGCCCTGCGGAGTGCGCAATGGCCCTCCCCTTTAACTGAACTGGAGGAGCGTTGAAACGCCTCGGTTACCGTGCCACCGGGAAGTGCAGCGCCCGAGATTGCACTCCACTTCCTGTGCGGGGCGGTAAGCCGAATTTAGCGGCCGGGGTGGTACTTCCTCTCCGGGCACTAAATGTCCGGCCTTAACTCGGTTACTGCCCCCAAACGGGGCGTAACCGAATTTCGCCCCCTATAACCTCTTGTGATGAAACCTAGAAATCCATTAGCTTTTTTACAGCCTTATCAAACTGAGACACTGTCTTTAATATCTTGTGAACCTGTCCCCCCAAATCCCTTTGGTTTGATAGCACTGAGCCTACGTCCATTCAGATTAATATTACTGCTATTATTACCAAAATGTATCAACTCACACTTACTAAATTCCAGCTGCCACTTTTGCCCATTCCCCCATCTTATCAATAGCCCGTTGCAGCTTCCATTGGTCTACTAAAGAATTAACTACCTCTCCTATTTAGGTTTCATCTGCAAATTTAAACCCCATTCCTTCTAAGCTTATAGCTAAATCATTGATATACACAGTGGACCGAAGTGGCCCCAGGGACAGGATTGAAAATCTAACTGTATGATGATTGTGTGACATAATTATATTTCATCTTGTTGCACTGTCTCAGTCCTGTTTTATTGGGCGCTCTCTCTCGCTCTCTCTCACTCTCTCTCTCTCTCTCTCTCTGTGTCTCCCTCTATGTCTCTCTCTCACAGACATTTTTATCTCCCCAAACTTGGTGTCTGAACCACTGAAAATTGGGGGTAGGTACAAAAGGCCAAAGCATCAATCACAAGCCACCAATAGCAATGCCATTAATAAATGGTATTTAAGCATCTATCCAATAATGTGGAAAACTGCCCAGGTATGTCCTGTCCATAAAAAGCAGGACAAATCCAATGCGGCCAATTACCGCCCCATCAGTCTACTCTCAATCATCAGCAAAGTGTCATCGACAGTGCTATCAAGCGGCATTTACTCACCAATAACCTGCTCACTGATGCTCAGTTTGGGTTTCGTCAGGACCACTTGGCTCCAGACCTCATTACAGCCTTGGTCCAAACATGGACAAAGGAGCTGAATTCCAGAGGTGAGATGAGAGTGACTGCCCTTGACATCAAGGCAGCATTTGACCGAGTCTGGCATCAAGGAGCCCTAGTAAAACTGAAGTCAATGGGAATCAGGGGGAAAACTCTCCACTGGCTGGAGTCATACCTAACACAAAGGAAGATGGTTGTGGTGGTTGGAGGCCAATCATCACAGCCCCAGGACATCGCTGCAGGTGTTCCTCAGGGCAGTGCCCTAGGCCCAACCATCTTCAGCTGCTTCATCAATGACCTTCCCTCCAACATAAGGACAGAAATGGGGATGATCGCTGATGACTGCACAGTGTTCAGTGCCATTCGCAACTCTCAGATAATGGAGGAGTCTATGCCTGCATGCAAGAAGACCTGGACGACGTTCAGCCTTGGGCTGATAAGTGGCAGGTAACATTCACGCCACAGAAGTGCCAGGCAATGACTATCTCCAACAAGCGGGAATCTAACCACCGCTCCTTGACATTCAACGGCATTACCATCGCCGAATCCCCCACCATCAACATCTTGGGGGTCACCATTGACCAGAAACTTAACTAGACCAGCCACATAAATACTGTGGCAACAAGAGCAGGTCAGAGGCTAGGTATTCTGCAGCTAGTGTCTCACCTCCTGACTCTCCAAAGCCTTTCCACCATCTACAAGGCACAAGTAAGGAGTGTGATGGAATACTCTCCACTTGCCTGAATGAGTGCAGCTCCAACAACACTCAAGAAGCTCAACACCATCCAGGACAAAGCAGCCCGCTTGATTGGCACCCCATCCACCACCTTAAACATTCACTCCCTCCACCACCGGCGTACCGTGACTGCAGTGTGTACCATCTACAAGATGCACTGCAGCAACTCGCCAAGGCTTCTTCAGCAGCACCTCCCAAACCCGCGACCTCTTCCACCTAGAAGGACAAGGGCAGCAGGTGCATGGGAACACCACCCCCTCCAAGTTCCCCTCCAAGTCACACACTATCCTGACTTGGAAGTATATCGCCATTCCTTCATCGTCACTGGGTCAAAATCCTGGAACTACCTCCCTAACAGCACTGTGGGAGTACTTTCACCACACGGACTGCAGCGGTTTAAGAAGGTGGCTCACCACCACCTTCTCGAGGGTAATTTCGGATGGACAATAAATGCTGACCTTGCCAGCGACGCCCACATTCCATGAATAAAGAAAAAAAATCCTGCAGATCTTAATTCCTTCCATATTCTGTAAAAACAGAGATTCTAAAATATAACAATTTACAAATGAGAGACATATAGGAACAGGAGGAGGCCATTCAGCCCCTCGAACCAGTTCAGACACTCAATCAGATCATGGTTGATCTGCACCCCAATTCTATTTACCTGCCTTTGCTTCATATCCTTTAATACCCTTACCCAACAATAATCTATCGATCTCAATCTTGAAAGTTTCAATTAACGCCTAACATCCACAGCCTTTTGGGGGAGAGAATTCCAGATTTCCACTACCCTTTCTGTGAAAAAGTGCTTCCTGATTTCACTCCTGAACAGCCTAGCTCTAATTTAAGCTAAGTGGTGGTATTTGCTGAAATATTTACGTTAATCGGGCGACGAGTCCCAGTGTCTGTGCACTGTTGCACTCTAGTTTTCATGCTACTCCAACTTTTTTGTTTCCTCCCAATCTTCATTTATCGCCACTCAACCAGATTGGAAGTGAAGACACAGCTATAGAACCCTAGATTGAGGCTATCGTCTATCGCCAGTGTTGCTTCTTGATGTTGTCAGCTGTTCGAGATGCTCGCAATAAGTCAAAGTAAAGAGAATTATTTTTCTCTCCTCCAGTGAGATGCTTCATTTCCACAAGGTACTTCTCTGAGGGGACTGGCCAAGAATTTCCTATCTGGTTACAGTCAAACACCTAAAAAAAAACTATTGTAGTGATCAATACTGACAAATAATTAAAAGAGATGAGCATAAGTTTAGCTTGGGTTTGAGTTATTGTATATACTGGGCCTAAGAACGCTCTTCAATAGAGTATTGATAAGAAGACACTGTACACAGAGTTCTGCAATTACAATGGGCTTGACCTTTCTATAGTTGACCTGTGTGCTTACAACTTCAACCTTAGTTTAGATTATAATTGTTTAACTTTTCAGTAGGCCTGCAGAACCAGTTACTGTTTGAGATGCTGTAATTATTAGAGTGAAGTCAGAATGGTCGTGGGTTCCAGCTACAATCCAAGACCCAATTACAAGATCCAGGCTGACACTCCAGTGCAGTGCTGAGGGAGTGCTGCACTGTCAGAGGTGCCGTCTTTCGGCTGAGATGTTAAACCGAGGTCCCCTCTGCCCTCTCAGGTGGACGTAAAAGATCCCATGGTCACTATTTCGAAGAAGAGCAGGGGAGTTCTCCCTGGTGTCCTGGCCCAATACTTCTCACTCAACCAACAGAATAAAAATCGAATTACCTGGCCATTTATCTCACTGCTGTTTGTGGGATGTTGCTGTGTGCAAATTGACTGCAGCATTTCCTATATTACAACAGTGAACTACACTTCAAAAGTAATTAATTGAGAACATGAAAGGCATTATATAAATACAAGTTCTTTCATCCTTTAACCTTTTATAACTACATGACTTCACCATGGCAGTTTTAAATTCCAATTAACTCCAATTTTGAAGTTTGAGTTTAATTTTGACGGCTTTAAGATAAAGAAGCATGATTGTGCAGTATTTAACAACAACTTGCATTTCTGTAGTGCCTTCAATGTACAAAATGTCCCAAGGTGCTTCACAGAAGCGTAATTAAACAAAAATCAACATCAAGCCAAAGAAGGAGCTATTAGGGAAGGTGACTAAAGGCTTGGTGAAAGAGGTGGGTTTTAAGCAGGGTCTTAGATGAGGAGAGAGAGGTGGAGAAGAGGAGATGTTTAGGAAGTGAAATCCAGAACTTGAAGCGTGACAGGACCGGGAGCCAGTGTAGGTCAGTGAGCACAGGGGTGATGGGTGAACGGGATTGGTGCGAGTTAGGATCGGGCAGCAGAGTTTTGGATGAGCTGAAGTTTACAGAGGGTGGAATGTGGGAGGCCGGCCAGCAGTACTGGAATAGTCAAGTCTGGAGGTAACAAAGGCATGGATCAGGGTTTCAGCAGAGGATGGGCTGAGGCAGAGGCGGATATGGGTGGTGTTACGGAGATGGAAGTAGGCAGTCTTTGTGATGGAGAGGATATGGAGTCAGAATCTCAGCACTGAGTCAAAAAGGTCACCAAGGTTGTGAACAGACATTGATTGGTCACGCCAGTCCTGCCTAACTTTACATCAGAGTCATCACCTGGGACATCACCGAGTTATGTGTTAAAAACCGAACCCCTCGGCACAAAGACCTCAGGCCTCAGCTTATTGGTTCCTCTCATGCAGTAAGTCGCGGTTTCACGGTAAGATTGAGCGTAAGTGTTTTGTGTGCTATGTTTAAATTAATGTTGTGGGTTCAAGTCCCACTCCAGAGACTTGAGCACAAAAGTATAGGCTGACACTCCAGTGCAGTGTTGAGGGAGTGCTGCACAGTCGGAGGTGCCGTCTTTCAGATGAGATGTTAGACCGAGGTCCCGTCTGCTCTCTCAGGTGGACGTAAAAGATCCAACAGCACTATTTGAAGAAGAGCAGGGTAGTTCTCCCCGGTGTCCTGGCCAATATTTATCTCTCAATCAACATCACTAAAGCAGGTTAGCTGGTCATTATCACACTGCTGTTTGTGGGAGCATGCTGTGTACAAATTGGCGACGTGTTTCCTACATTACAACAGTGACTACACTTCAAAAGTACTTCATTGGCTGTAAACCACTTTGGGACGTCCTGTGGTCGTGAAAGGCGCTATATAAATGCAAGTCTTTCCTTTCCTTTTTAACAGTTTGCTACAGTGACTTTTTTTGTAAGGTAGTGCTGGTGTTTTCACTCAGGCTTGTGCAGGGTCCATTACTGACTAACATTTCTGAAGCAGCTTTCTATGAGAAAGGCTGCATTAGTGAATGAGCACAAAGGCACTTTGGCTGCATTCATTGGCATTAGGTTGGCACTACTTATAGAAAGTTCCAGCAAGGCACGTTGGAAAGGGTTCTGGTTCATGAGCCAAAAATCCTTAATGGCCTTTTTTTAAAGATAGTTTTTCTACTTTAAATGTTACGATGTACCAGCATTGAACACTGGAGGGAATGACTTATGTGCAGTTTGAGGCAGCTTTTCTCTTTGATCTTCAGCAATAAAATGGCACCTGTTACATACGCTGAAGAGCTGGAAATTGGTCTGAGAGATTGGCCTTTCCCCTCTGGGACCTGGCATCAAATCCAAGCTTAACTGATGGGATGAAAGCTTCCTTTTTCAGGCAGAAAGAGCTGTGCTTACTCACTAGATCGCACCTCATTAAGGTGCACTGAATACAAGAACTAACATAAGTAAATAAGTAAATCGACAGTTCCGACGGGCCACAGCGAAAAATCGCATAGACCTCCTCAGAAGGCGAACATGGGACACAACCAACAGAGTACCCTACGTCGTCCAGTACTTCCCCAGAGCGGAAAAACTACGCCATGTTCTTCGCAGCCTTCAACATGTCATCGATGACGACGAACACCTTGCTAAGGCCATCCCCACGCCTCCACTACTCGCCTTCAAGCAGCCGCCTAACCTCAAAAGTACCATCGTTCGCAGCAAATTACCCAGCTGTCAGGAGAACAGCAATCACGACACCACACAACCCTGCCACGGCAACCTCTGCAAGACATGCCAGATCATCAACACAGATACCATCATCACATGTGAGGACACTACCCACCAGGTACATGGTACATACTCATGTGACTCGGCCAACGTTGTCTACCTCATACGTTGCAGGAAAGAATGCACCACAGCATGGTACATCGGCGAGACCATGCAGACACTGAGACAACGTATGAACGGACACCGCGCAACAATGACCAGGCAGGATTGTTACCTCCCAGTCGGGGAATACTTCAGCAGTCAAGGACATTCAGCCTCGGATCTAGAAACATAGAAACTAGGAGCAGGAGTAGGCCATTCAGCCCGTCGAGCCTGCTCCACCATTCAATACGATCATGGCTGATCATCCAAATCCAGTACCCTGTCCCTGCTTTCTCACACAGAATCCCCATCGAGCCTGCACCGACACATATCCCACCCTATCCCCGTAACCCCACATATTTAATTCCCCCCTAACATATCCCATCCTATCCCCGTAACCCCACATATTTTAATCCCCCCCTAACACTAAGGGTCAATTTATCATAGCCAAATCAACCTAAACCGCACATTTTTGGACTGTGGGAGGAAACCGGAGCACCCGGAGGAAACCCACGCAGACACGGGGAGAATGTGCAAACTCCACACAGACAGTCACCCGAGGCCAGATTCGAACCCGGGTCCCTGGCGCTGTGAGGCACCAGTGCTAACCACTATGCCACTGTGTTGCCCTGCGTGGATCTGTGGGTAAGCGTTCTCCAAGGCGGCCTTCAAGACACACGACAACGCAAAATTATCGAGCAGAAACTGATAGCCAAGTTCCGCACCCATGAGGACGGCCTCAACCGGGATCTCGGTTTCATGTCACGCTACAGGACATGACTAGAGTCCAGACTAGAGTCCAGACTAGAGTCGTCGTTGTCTTGTTCACAGATGTGATTTCCAGTTTTAAAAAAAAGTAAAAAGCTTAACTGCAGACTGCAGCATTTGACACATTGGACCCCCTGTGACCCCACCTCATTGTCTTAGCTGTATTCTGCTGTGTCTTTGATGTAATGCCTCCCTGACGGATTGTATCTCTGCAGACACATTGTTCTCTGTCTATATATGCTTTGTATCTGATTTGTATTCCCTCACTTTACCTGACGAAGGAGCAGCGCTCCGAAAGCTCGTAATTTCAAATAAAACTGTTGGACTATAACCTGGTGTTGTGCGACTTCTCATAAGTAAATAACGCCTCGTTAATGTTCAATTGCCTTTAGTGTATGTAAGGACCTTCCAATCCCCTCTAAGTGGTGTGGGGATACAGTTTGCACTAAGCACTGACTGCAGTTTAAATGAAGCTAATTGCATTGCATGCAGTCTTTTTTTTTCGTTTATTCGTGATCTACAACATTCTTGTTATATAATAGTGTACTGTAATAGCACTACCCCATTATCCCGGCCATTGCGGGGGGGGGGGGGGGGTTTCCTCTTCTGAGGTAGAGGCAGAGGCGGCGGGAGCTTGCTGAACATCTGGCTCTGCCATAACCAACCTGAGAATGCTCGAAATAAAAACAGAAAATGCTGGAGACACTCAGCAGGTCAGAAAGGTCATCGGCCTGAAACGTTAACTCCGTTTCTCTCTTCACAGATGCTGCCTGACCGGCTGAGTGTCTCCTGCATTTTCTGTTTTTATTTCAGATTTCCAGCATCTGCAGTATTTTCTTTTTGTATTTGAGAATGCTCGACACTGACTCTGAGTGCCTGAACTGGAAAGTGTTCCGCTCCCCGGCGGTGACATCCCTCACCTTCACGAGTGCTGGAATAAAAAGGGACTGGCAATGATCAGTGCAGCGCTACGATAAAAGTACCCTCTGCTCGGATCCCGTTAGCACTCACTCCAGCGACAAAGCTAATGTCCAACTAAAACCCATCTCACTGGGGCCTTTCCAAATTTAACTTCTGAGCTCACCATTAATTTACAGCATGTTTACTTTAGGAGGGCAACACGGTGGCATAGTGGTTAGCACTGTTGCCTCACAGCGCCAGGGACTCGGGTTCGAATCCGGCTGCGGGTGACTGTCTGTGTGGAGTTTGCACATTCTCCCCGTGTCTGCGTGGGTTTCCTCCGGGTGCTCCGGTTTCCTCCCACAGTCCAAAGATGTGCGGGTTAGGTTGATTTGGCTATGATAAATTGACCCTTAGTGTTAGGGGGGATTAAATACGTGGGGTTACGGGGATAGGGTGGGATACGTGTCGGTGCAGGCTCGATGGGCCGAAATGGCCTCTATCTGCACTGTGGGGATTCTGTGATTCTGTAATGGGTGTGGGTTCAGCACTGCAGTGATTACGGTAATGGATCAGTGACCCTGCCGTTGGAATCCCACCCTGTCCAGTTGCAAAACTGAACTCAGTGTAATCTGGTAATCTAGGGGTTGGCAGCAGACTAAAGTGACCAGGAAAGCAGTCAGAAAACAACAATCTTTCCGGTCAGGCCAACATGTGACTGTGCGGGTGACCCTTCAAGCCTCTGAAGTGGCCGATCCAAAACAGGGAGCAACTAGGGTTGGGCAACATATGTGAGACACAAACAATGGCTCTGGTCTCATCAAGCAGCTCTCTCATTTGATATAAAGTTAATCTTATCAAGACGGGCAAGTTATTCTCAATCAATCATACAGTAAACCCAAAATAAAAACAGAAAATGCTGGAAACACTCAGCGTCTGTGGAGATAGAAACAGAGTTAAGGTTTCAGGTCGTTGACCTTTCGTCAGAACTGGAAGAAATTAGAGATTAACGGCTTCTAAGCAAATACAGATCCTGGGAAAGGGGGCAGGGAAAGAACAAGAGCTAGAGGTCTGTGTTAGGATGGAGGGCAGGTGTGATTAAATGACAAAAGGGACATTAAACCCATTCCGTCTCCTTTAGAACCATCCTCCTATGTCTATACACCTCATGGAGACTGTAGAAATACGGCCAAAATATCTTTGGCCGCAGCTTCTGATGGGAACTAAAGTGGGAGAGTCACCACGAAACCCAATCTACACCACACTTCTGGAACATTCTCTCATTCCGTCCAAGCTCTAGTTTGGAAGGCCATGTATTGACTTTCTCTTGTGTAGAGGTCGATGAAGCACGAGAATTCTTCTGTCTGAAGGACGATTTCTTACTCCCATCGCACTCGGCCATGAATTCTACTTCCAAAGCTTCCTCTGTACCCCAGTAATTGCTGGCACGCAGGGATCTCCATCCATGGCTGTGTGTAATTGGCCAATCATGCTCCACACATTTCCTATTAAAACAAGAAACCCTTTTGCGTTTAGTCAGAGATAGTTTAGAAATGCGCACGTTACTCACCTCTGATTTGTTTTAAAACAGGTTTTAGGAGATCCAACCAAACCTGCAATTAGTACAGAGATCAGATCAGTATGGCGTGACAGGATACAGCGTATACATTTATACACAACATAGTTGGGTCACTTCAGTTAAAAAAAAAAGTTCGCACTAACTCAGTGAGTAACAAGCCTGTGTGGTATGGTACTGGGCTATACAGAACATGAAGGCCCAACATTGGATTCCTGGTCTGTGTTGAGTTAGCTGATCCCAACCAGGGCAATGGTGGGGCAGGCAAAACTGGGTGGGGGTCGCCATGTCCAGCAGTAGGGGAAGGGGGAGGCAGCCCTGGCTTTCCTTCCTGACCACTGTCCAGTGATCCTTGCTGGAAAGTGGGTGAAGTTTAGCCATTTTGAGAAGTGGACAATCTGTTTTCATTAAAACTGCAGACCTTCTAACAAGATTGCAGGAACTCAGGGTTTCATAACGCACGGTTTCTGAGAATTTTCATTGCAGTAACAAAAAAAAAACAAAGGCATCGTACGTAGAAGTTAAGCAGGTTAATGAGTTTGTTAAGATAGCACACACAGGAATTTGACAGGAGGGCATTAACTCGTGCACTAAAAGTAGCACAGAGAGGAATTTCAATCCATGAATAGTTAGGTTAAAAAGTTAATACAATAGCAAAATATTGCGGATGCTGGAAATCTGAAATAACAGAAAATGCTGGAAGCACTCAGCAGGCCAGGCAGCATCCGTGGAGAGAGAAACAGAGTTAACGTTTCAGGTCTGTGACAGCATTTTCTGTTATTTTAGGTTAAAAAGTTGATTGTTTTCAGGTCCAAAGCTATTGGCCTTCTAATGGGTCCCAGGATCCCATCCTCTACGCTAATTGATAGTTACTTAGACTTGGTGCATAACCAAATCATTGGCTCACGAAAATGGGCTTGCTGCACATGGGGCAGGAGCTACTGGGAGTCCTGTACCTCCAATGCCCTCTGTGCGCCCAGGCCACCCTCTGTCCTTCCTGATCCACCCGGACACACCCACAGAGGGAAGAAAGCTCCTCTTTACTATTCACTTCTGCCACGGCTGTGGTGATAGCTTTGAAATCTTCTCCAGCAGGAAACCCCCTCACTCCAGTAAAGTGCTCACTTCTTGTAACTGTGGAATGCTACGAGCCCATCAGTACTGGTTAGCTGGGTCTTAACTTGCAAAAAGAATCGCTTATTTTCAATTTTTGCGAGTGTTTGTTCATCCATATTTGGAGGGGTAGAAGAGCGACATTGAACATGGGCAATTAGTCCGTCAGTGCTTTCTGGCGAGATTACAATATTGTTTCATCATTTTTCATTAAATTTAGCAAAAAAGGGAATGGTATTGCCCCGAGTTAGGATAGGATTGGGCTCAGCGGATTGGCCCACCACAGGCAAAGAGTTTACCAATACAGACCTGAGTGGAGCTCCAGAGGGCAGCTCGCACTCATCATTCCATATTTGGGCACGACTCATCGTGGGCACTGGAGAGGAGGAGGGAACGTTCTGGAAAACCTGTGTGTGTCAGGAAGGCTGTCCTGGTGTCCCGGCCAAGATTCCTCCCTCAACCAACACCACCAAAAACAGAATAACAGGTCATGCATCTCATGACTGTTTGTGGGATCTTGCTGTGTGCAAAATGACTGGCACACATGCCCACATAACAACACTCATTGGGCTACAAAGTAATTCATTGTATGTGAAACACTTTGAGACTCTCCTGACAGAAGCAATAAGGTAGCTATTTAAAATATTTCTTGCATCCTTTAAATATTTCAAGAGCCCTCTTTGTTGAAAAGTAACTTTTATATGATGTAGTCAATAACCATTTATCATCTTAACAATATCAACAAATAGAAATTTGGCTCTTTTAAAAATTTGAATGGTATTTTCCATTTCATACCTCTCCAATCATGGAATCTTGCAGCACAGAAGGAGGCCATTCGGCCCATCGTGCCTGTGCCTCTAAATTACCGAGCGCTGCAGAGTTTGCTACGGTTGCTAAGAGACAGGGATAGGTCATCGCTTACCACGTTCCCATAGCGATCGCTGAACTCCATTCCGAAGTAGTCCTCCTCAACGAGTTTCAGGCGGTGGCAGACACAATCGAAAAGAATCTTTCCGGTGGCTTTTTGCTGAGGAGAAGCCAGGTTAATGAGCAATCACTGTGACTCGGCACCCATGTCCAGTATGGCGAAGGGGGTGTGAAAATTCACCATGGGCGAGGCCGCTGGCAGACTTCACTGCACCTCAAGGGAGTCCGCCCGGGACACCTAAAATAAAGGACCCCACCAACTTAGCAGGTGGGCCACGCCTGCGCAGATTGGGCGTAGGCTGTCCCACTGCTAAATTGGTCTGCTTCGCCCCTATTTTACGCCTGGAAAACAGGCACAATTTCTACCCCAAGATACTTGCAAATTGATGGGGATGTGGAGTTAAATTTTTACGGCCAGGGGCTTTTGCTTCTGCGCTCACCAGCGTGTGGTTTCCCACTCATTCGCTTTAACCTCGGGCTGACCAGAGCAGAAGTAGAAACCCCCCGCCAATATGTGCCACATGGTACATCCCAGAGCATCACAGGAGCGAGCCTTTGGCTCAGTGTTAGTGGTAGCACTCCTGCCTCTGAGCCAGAAGGTGCTCCTGAGGCCCGCTCCAGAGAGTCCCTGGCGAGTGGTGACCAGAGCTTCGGTTCCCAATGGACTTCCAGTGGAATACTCACATCCAGTGGGTGTGGGTGGCACCCCCCTCATTGTGAGCCCATAAATTCCTCCCGCCAAACAGGACTAGCCCCCCCCACCATTATATGGAATAAAGATGGCTGTGGCCATGGAAGGAGCATTCACGCTGAGGCCTGTCAGACCGTTAATCCTCCCAGTACTTCACACTGCTCTCTGTTGAAAGAGCATGAAAACAGCAACCAGAGCAGCCCATGGTGACACCCTGGAGAGCACCTTGGTGATCTTCGCCTGCTCTCGTTACTCCATATCTAATTCTGTTGGATTAATGAAGAAAGCAGTGCTTTTTTTTCAAACACTTTTGCAATGCTGTGGATTGCAAAAACACAGCGGCTGGTGTTCATTCTGATGCTCTTTACTGTCAGACACATTAATAAATTCACCCAAACTGGGACATTTCCAGGAAACATTTTTAAAAGAAATCACTCCACAAATCTTGTAACTGTTAAGCTAAGACACTTTGCACGTTCAGCCATCCCAGAACGGATTCTCTAAAAAGCTAATCCACTTTCGCAACATCTATTTCTTTTCTTTCTCTGAAAATACTTTCCATCTACTCCCCAGGCGTTGACTTTTGACTGACAGAATAATAGCTATACTTTGAGTGACGTCTGCCTCAGCACCGACCAAATGCAATTAAAGATGGCGGCAGATCTATTTTGCCTTTACAGGGGATGTCCCAGGAATGTGTCCTTGTCAGATAGAAGCAAAGGATTAATAGTAGGAGGCATAATCCGAATCTATCATTACGGTTCTCGTTATTCTTTTGCTAAACACTGTGTTTAATTCAACCAGTTATCTAGGCAGAACTGGCTTTTCTGAAAGTCACTGTGGCCGTGTTTAGTGAGCTCATCCATGTCAGCTGGTAATCCAACTAACCATTAATGTGTCTAAATGAATAATAACTATAATTCTTCACACATCAAAGCAGGACATTTTAGCAAGCTAACAACACAGCAGCCATTTATCAGTAATCAACCCACAGCAGATGCAGAAGCAGTCAGCCCCTCTGACATAGCATCTTCAAGGGGCTGTCTATGTTCTTTTGATAAGTATATTCCCCATGCTTAAAAGAGCATTCACACACCAGCAATATAAACAAACTGATCCTAATTTGAATGCGCTGTGGCTTTTGATGGTGGCGAATCTATTTAAAGGGGTCGAATATGGATTTTTCGAAAACACACCAGAAAACCTTATTTTGATTCTTTTTTCATTTGCAAGTATGTTTACTTTCCTCTCCCTCATCCTTTCAAAGGCTCCTGTCTTCTCGAGGTAGAATAGTTGTTCAGAGCCTTGGTCAGACCCCATCTGGAGTTCTGCGTTCCGTTCTGGGCACCGCACCTCAGGAGGGACATACTGGGGTACGGGGCAGATTCACCAGAATGATGCCGAGGCTAAAAAGGGTTCAATTAGGAGGACCGGCTGCATAAACTTGGTTTGCATTCCCTTGAGTTTAGAAGGTTGAGGAAAGATCTAATTGAGGTGTTTAAAATGATTAAGGGATTCGATAGGGTCGATATAGAGAAACAATTTCCTCTGGTGGGGGAATCCAGAACCAGGGGGCACAATCTTAAAATTAACAATGTAACAGCTATAGCAATGACACATGGAAGTTACCCAACTGGGGGAAGGGGGTCCCTTTGCTTAATATTCTATCTTTACCACCATGTAATTGACATGTCAATCAGTCTTATTCGATACAGACATAATTTAATAAAATAATACTTTTGCAGTAAAGGTTAGCCGCACTCTTGCCTCTAAGTCAGAAGGTTGTGGATTCAAGCCCCGCTCCAGAGACTTGAGCAAGTGTTCTAGGCTGACACTCCAGTGCAGTACTGAGGGAGTGCGGCACGGTCAGAGGTGCCGCCTTTTGGATGAGACATTAAACTGAGGCCCCGTCTGCCCTCTCAGGAGGATGTAGTGCAGGGGAATCGAACTCATTTTCTATAGTGGGCCTGATCTGACATCTGGCACCTGGCATGGGCCACATTTGGCAAATGTTATTTGGACACGGTGGGGCAGAAATTGGTATATGTTTTGTCCGTTCTTTGGGCGTAAAATGGGTGCTCTGTACACCACTTTCTGGGCACGAGATCCTGCACCTATTCTGCGCTGACGTCATGGCCATCGCCATATTGGTCCTCACTGTTTTCAGGGGAGCCTGGCGATCAGCTGAAGCCAGCATTGCATCAATTTCAATGTGCGAAGAAGGAAAATGCGTGAAAAACAAGGTCATTCCCAACAGGTCAGGTGACCCACATTAGGTCACGTGACCTCCCAATAGGTCAGGTGACACCTCCCACAGGTCAGGTGACACCCCCCACACAGGTCAGGTGACATCCCCCAGCAGGTTAGGTGACACCAGCAGGATCAGGTGGCCCCGAGCAGGTCAGTTGACCCCCACAGGAGCAGGTCACCAGCCGGTCAATCTCCAGCAGGCTAGTCAGTCAGTTTTACATCTACGACCCTTCCTCAAGAGAGAAGTGGGAGTCATTTTGAAGAGTTACAAGTTGAGAGAGGGAAAGCCTCTATCTATCCATTGGACAAAGTATAAATAATTATCAACATGACACAATTCAAATCAGCCGCCCTGATGCCCATAACTTGGTCATTGATTCAATGGGTAGTTGGTTCACCAGCCTACTGTTGTTGAATGATTATCCTTTACAGCTGGAATTTATTCTGCGGACAACGACAACAACAACTTGTATTTATATAGCGCCTTTAACATAGTAAAACATCCCAAGGTGCTTCACAGGAGCAATTATCAAACAAAATTTGACACCGCGCCACATAAGGAGATATCAGGACAGATGATCAGAAGCTTGGTCAAAGTGGTAGGCTTTAAGGAGCGTCTTAAATGAAGAGAGAGAGGTAGAGAGACGGAGAGGCTTAGGGAGGGAATTCCAGAGCTTAGGACCTGGGCAACTGAAGGCACAGCCGCCAATGGTGGGGCGAACGAAGTGGAGGATGTGCAAGAGGCCAGAATTGGAGGAACGCTGAGTTCTCAGAGGGCTGTAGGGCTGAAGATGGTTATAGAGATAGGGAGGGGGCGAGTTCGTGGAGAGATTTGAACAGGAGGATGAGAATTTTAAATTTGACAGAAGACCTCGAGCAATGCTTATAGCAAAGAGAAGCATTGCACAAAATGGTTTAATCCATTGATACGTTCATTGTTAATGTGCAAAGCAACTGTCTTCAGGAGAGGCATGTCCATTATTGGCAGAGACATACTGCTACCGTTAGTGGCGCTCCATTTACCAAAATAACACACTTAGCGTCTCCAGCTAGTGCCCACTGCTGATTCCACAATGACAGCCTCTTAATGAAAGGCATGTCCGACCACATGACCAGCCTCATCGCCCTAAGGGTCTTCATCCAGAGAGCTCTCTTGTGTAACATGCGACATAAGTTGACACGCTCCGCTTTGTGCTATTTTTATTTATTAATTTCATCAAAAATTTTGCAAGCAAGAATCCAGGGGAAAATATTCAGTTAAATTGTTGATTTTACGATAATATCAAATATTAAAACCTAGAAGTGAAAGTGATTGTGTGACATTTCTCTGCTCTTTACTTTAACCCAGACTTTAAGCTGATTATTTTAACCGGGTTACGGTCTCAACCAAGAGAGGGGACAGACGAGTGTCATCCAAATAGGTCAAGCGTTTGTGCCATAATATTCCCGCCAGTGATTCCTGTGTGTGGGGATTAAATGGCTGATGATATGGCCTCCAATGGTGGGCGAAGGGAGAGACCAGTGACCAGATTCGGAGGATCGGAGAGTTCTAGGATGTTTTTATGGCTAGAGGATGTTACAGAGACAGGGAGGAGTGAGGCCATGGAGGGATTTAAAAATAAGGATGAGAATTTTAAACTGGAGGCGTTGCCGTACCGAGAGCCAATGTATGTCAGTGAGCACAGGGGTGATGGGTAAGCAGAACTTGGTGTGAGTTAGAATACAGTCAGCAGAGATTCGGATGAGCTGAAGTTTATGGAGGGTGGAGAATGGGGAGGCCAGCCAGGGGAGCACTGGATTATTGAGTCTGGAGGTGACAAATACACAGATGAGTGCATGCACACACACACACTCGCATGCACGCACGCACAGAAAGATACTCACGCACACACACACACAGAAAGATACTCAAGCACACACGCACACACGCACAAAGATACACAAGCACACACACACACAAAGATACTCACGCATGCACACATTCACTCAGTCTTCCAGCAGCAAGAATATTGGTTGAAACTTTTCCTGGCCTCTCTAGGCCAAGAATGTTGAGGTCAAAGTGGACTGGGATCAGCTACTTGTAGGAAAATCCACATCAGAGCAGTGGGAGTCTTTCAGAAAGGAAATAGAGAGAGTGCAACGGCAACATGTTCCCGTAAAGGTCAAGGGTGGGACCAACAAGCCCAGGGAACCCTAGATGTCAAGGGATATACGAGAATGGATTAGGAAAAAAAGGGAGGCTGTTGGCAGATACAAAGGACTAAAAACAGTGGAAGCCCTAGAGGAGTATAGAAAGTGCAGGGGGGATCTTAAAAAAAAAATTAGGAGAGCGAAGAGGGGGCATGAAATAACACTGGCGGGCAAAATAAAGGAAAATCCCAAGGTGTTTTATAAGTATATTAAGGGCAAGAGGATAACCAGGGAAAGAGTAGGGCCCATTAGGGACCAAAGTGGCAATCTGTGTGTAGAGCCAGAAGATGTAGGTGTGGTTTTAAATGAATATTTTGCATCTGTGTTCACTATGGAGAAGGACGATGTAGGCATAGAAATCAGGCAGGGGGATTGTGATATACTTGAACAAATTAATATTGAGAGGGAGGAGGTACTAGCGGTTTTAGCGGGCTTAAAAGTGGATAAATCCCCAGGCCCAGATGAGATGTATCCCAGGCTGCTGTGTGAGGCAAGGGAGGAGATTGCAGGGGCTCTGACACAAATTTTCAGAACCTCTCTGGCCACAGGGGAGGTGCCAGAGGACTGGAGAACAGCTAACGTAGTACCATTATTCAAGAAGGGTAGTAGGGATAAACCAGGGAATTACAGGCCAGTGAGCCTAACATCAGTGGTAGGGAAATTATTGGAAAAAATTCTGAGGGACAGAATTAGTCTCCACTTGGAGAGGCAAGGATTAATCAAGGATAGTCAGCATGGCTTTGTCAGGGGGAGATCGTGTCTGACCAATTTGATTGAATTTTTCGAGGGGGTGACTAGGTGTGTGGATGAGGGTAGTGCAGTTGATGTGGTCTACATGGACTTCAGTAAGGCTTTTGACAAAGTCCCGCATGGGAGACTGGTCAAGAAGGTAAGAGCCCATGGGATCCAGGGCAACTTGGCACATTGGATCCAAAATTGGCTTAGTGGCAGGAGGCAGAGGGTGATGGTCGAAGGTTGTTTTTGTGACTGGAAGCCTGTGTCCAGTGGTGTACCGCAGGGATCGGTGCTGGGTCCTTTGCTGTTTGTAGTGTACATTAATGATTCAGATATGAATGTAGGAGGTATGATCAGTAAGTTCGCAGATGACACGAAAATTGGTGGGGTGGTAAATAGCGAGGAGGGAAGCCTCAGGCTACAGGACGATATAGACGGGTTGGTCAGATGGGCAGAACAGTGGCAAATGGAATTTAACCCTGCAAAGTGTGAGGTGATGCATTTTGGGAGGACTAACAAGGCAAGGGAATACACAATGAGTGGTAGGACCCTAGGAATGACAGAGGATCAGAGAGACCTTGGTGTGCATGTACATAGATCCCTGAAGGCAGCAGGACAGGTAGATAAGGTGGTTAAAAAGGCATATGGGATACTTGCCTTCATTAGCCGAGGCATAGAATATAAGAGCAGGGAGGTTATGATGGAGCTGTACAAAACACTAGTTAGGCCACAGCTGGAATAATGTGTGCAGTTCTGGTCGCCACACTATAGGAAAGATGTGATTGCATTGGAGAGGGTGCAGAGGAGATTCACCGAAGGGCCTCTTTCTGTGCTGTATAACTCTATGACTCTATGACTCAATTGCATGGCTGCCATCATTAACTGGCTAACTCAGTACTGACCTGAGATCAGATCTGGGGCTTCATCTGTACAGTTAGCTCAGTAATGACACATAAAGAGAATTAGTTCACTGAGCCACTGGAGACTTTTCTCTTAATTCAGTCCCGGGATGTGGGCGTCGCTGGTAAGGCCGACATTCTTTGCCCATCCCTAGTTGCCCTTGAGAAGGTGGCGGTGAGCCGCCTTCTTGAACTGCTGCAGTCTGTGTGGTGAAGGTACTCCCACAATGCTGTTAGGGAGGGAGTTCCAGGATTTTGACCCAGCGACGATGAACAATCAGCGATATATTTCCAAGTCAGATGCTTTGTGACTTGAAGCAGAACTTGGAGGCAGTGGTGTTCCCATGCGCTTGCTGCCCTTGTCCTTCTAAGTGCAGAAGGTCGCGGAGTGGGAGCTACTGCCGAAGAACCCTTGGCAAGTTGCTGCAGTGCATCCTGCAGATAGGATACACTGTAGCCACGGTACGCCGGTGGTGGAGGGAGTGAATTTTTAAAGTGGTGGATGGGGTGCCAATCAAGTGGAATGCTTTGTCCTGGATGGTGGAGACCACTTGAGTGCTCGCTGACCTACATTGGCTCCCAGTTAAGCAATGCCTCGATTTTAAAATTCTCATCCTTGTTTTCAAATCCCTCCATGGCCTCGCCCTTCCCTATCTCTGTAACATCCTTCAGCCCCCCCCCACTCCCCCCGCCCCGCCCCCCCCCCCCCCCCCCACCACCCCCCAAGATATCTGCGCTCCTCTAATTCTGGCCTCTTGTGTATCCCCAATTTTAATGGCTCCACCGTTGGCGGCCGTACCTTCAGCTGCCTGGGCCCCAAGCTCTGGAATTTCCTCCGTAAACCTCTCTACCTCTCTTTCCTCCTTTAAGACGCTACTGAAAACCTACCTCTTTGACCAAGCTTTTGGTCATCTGCCTTAATATCTCCTTCTGTGACTCGGTCAAATTTTGTTTGAAAACGCTCCTGTGAAGCGCCTTGGGACATTTTACTACATTAAAGGTGCTATATTAGTGCAAGTTGTTGTTGCTGTTGCAACTGCACCCATCCAGGCAAGTGGGCAGTATTCCATTACAGTCCTGACTTGTGCCTTGTAGTTGCTGGAGAGGCTTACATGAGGTTACAGATTGTGGTTTTACACAATTCTGCTACTACTGGTGGCCCACAGCGTCTTCTGGATGCCCAGTTTTGAACTGGCAACTCTGTTCTGAATCTATCCCATTTAGCACGGTGGTAGTGCCACACAACACGATGGAGGGTGTCCTCAGTGTGAAGACGGGACTTCATCTCCACAAGGACTGTGCGATGGTCACTGCTACCAATACTGTAATGGACAAATGCATCTGTGACAGGTAGATTGGTGAGGATGAAGTCAAGTAGGTTTTTCCCTCACCACCTGCCGCAAGCCCAGATATCCTTCAGGACTCAGCCAGCTCGGTCAGTAGTAGTGCTACCGAGCCACTCTTGGTGATGGACATTGAAGACCCCCCACCCAGAGTACATTCTGTGCCCTTGTTACTCTCAGTGCTTCATCCATGTGGTGTTCAACATGAGGAGTACTGATTCATCAGCTGAGGGAGGGTGGTAGGTCGTAATCAGCAGGAGGTTTCCTTGCCCATGCTTGACCTGAAGCCATGAGACTTCATGGGGTCCGGAGTCAATGTTGAGGACTCCCAGGGCCACTCCTTCCCGACTGTATACCACTGTGCCTCCACCTCTGGTGGATCTGTCCTGCCGGTGGGACAGGACATATCCAGGGATGGCGATGGAGGAGTTTGGGACATTGGCTGAAAGGTATGATTCCGTGAGTATGACTATGTCAGGCTGTTGCTTGACTAGTCTGTGTGACAGCTCTCCCGACTTTGGCACAAGTCCCCAGATGTTAGTGAGGAGGACTTTGCAGGGTCGACTGGGCTGGGTGTGCCTTTATCGTGTCTGAATGTAATGCTAGGTCGATGCTGGGTGGTCAGGCCGGTTTTATTCTTGTTTGTCTTTCTAGTGGCTTGATACAACTGAGTGGCTTGCTACGCGACTTCAGAAGGCAGTTAAGTAGCGTTCCCTCTAAGCTGCGTGGTTGTACAGCTATTTGCCAGTCCCGCCCAGCTCGGGATTATTAATCCAGGCCTTCTGGATTACTAGTCCAGTAACGTAACCACTACCCCACCATACCCATAATATACTGCCATTGCATTTGACCGTGCAAGGGCCCATTTTGCACTGCTGAAAAATCAATCTAATCTAATCTAATCTAATCAATCTAATTTACTTCTATTTCCACCAGATTTTCACGTTATCCTGGGATTACATCTAAAAGGAGGAAGTGGCCTCACACAGCACAGGAAGAACGAGGAGGCCCCATCCTGCCATGTTGGTCAGCAGTCAAGAACGTCAGCTTGCAGTGAGACATCAGTCTTGCCATTGCCCACTTTAAACAATAAAACTTCGGGTGATACTGTGGCACTGAGGGGCATCCTGGGCACTGAGGGGCATTCTGGGCACTGAGGGGCATCCTGGGCACTGAGGGTCATTCAGGGCACTGAGAGGCATTCTGGGCACTGAGGGGCATTCTGGGCACTGAGGGGCATTCTGGGCACTGAGGGGCATTCTGGGTACTGAGGGGCATTCTGGGCACTGAGAGGCATTCTGGGCACTGAGGGACATTCTGGGCATTCTGGGCACTGAGGGGCATTCTGGGCACTGAGAGGCATTCTGGGCACTGAGGGGCATTCTGGGCACTGTGGGGCATTCTGGGCACTGAGGGGCATTCTGGGCACTGAGGGGCATTCTGGGCACTGAGGGGCATTCTGAGCAATGAGGGGCATTCTGGGCACTGAGGGGCATTCTGGGCACTGAGGGGCATTCTGGGCACTGAGTCATCAGTGCAGCCACCGAATTGGGGTAAAATTATGATTCGAGCATTAGGTGCATCTCTGCAGTAATAATGACGATGATTAACTGTGGCACAGGGGATCCCCGGGAGTGTGTCAGCAACTACAGGAGGTGCCCGGGAGTGTGTCAGTATTTACAGGGGGTTCCCGGGAGTGTGTCAGTATTTACAGGAGGTCCCCGGGAGTGTGTCAGTATTTACAGGGGGTCCCCGGGAGTGTGTCAGTATTTACAGGGGGTCCCCGGGAATGTGTCAGTATTTACAGGAGCTCCCAGGAGTGTGTCAATATTTACAGAGGGTCCCTGGGAGTGTGTCAGTATTTACATGGGGTCCCCGGGAGTGTGTCAGTGTTTACAGAGGGTCCCTGGGAGTGTGTCAGTATTTACAGGGGGTCCCCGGGAGTGTGTCAGTATTTACAGAGGGTCCCTGGGAGTGTGTCAATATTTACAGAGGGTCCCTGGGAGTGTGTCAGTATTTACAAAGGGTCCCCGGGAGTATGTCAATCTTTACAGAGGGTACCTGGGAGTGTGTCAGTATTTACAGGGGGTCCCCGGGAGTGTGTCAGTATTTACAGAGGGTCCCTGGGAGTGTATCAGTATTTACAGGGGGTCCCCGGGAGTGTGTCAGTATTTACAGGGGGTCCCCGGGAGTGTGTCAGTATTTACAGGAGGTCCCCGGGAGCGTCCCTGTATTTACACGGGGTCCCCGGGAGCGTGTCAGTGTTTACAGGGAATCCCTGGGAGTGTGTCAGTATTTACAGAGGGTCCCTGGGAGTGTGTCAGTATTTACAGGGGGTCCCCGGGAGTGTGTCAGTATTTACAGGGGGTAACCGGGAGTGTGTCTGTATTTACAGGGGGTCCCCGGGAGTGTGTCAGTATTTACAGGAGGTCCCCGGGAGCGTCCCTGTATTTACACGGGGTCCCCGGGAGCGTGTCAGTGTTTACAGGGAGTCCCCGGGAGTGTGTCTGTATTTACAGGGGGTCCCCGGGAGTGTGTCAGTATTTACAGGGGATCCCCGGGAATGTGTCAGTATTTACAGGGGTCCCCGGGAGTGTGTCTGTATTTACAGGGGGTCCCCGGGAGTGTGTCAGTATTTACAGGGGGTCCCCGGGAGTGTGTCAGTATTTACAGGGGGTCCCCGGGAGTGTGTCAGTATTTACAGGGAGTCCCCGGGAGTATGTCAGTATTTACAGGGGGTCCCCGGGAGTGTGTCAGTATTTACAGGGGGGTCTCTGGGAGTGTGTCAGTATTTACAGGGGGTCCCCGGGAGTGTGTCAGTATTTACAGGGGGTCCCCGGGAGCGTGTCAGTATTTACAGAGGGTCCCCGGGAGTGTGTCAGTATTTACAGGGGGTCCCCGGGAGTGTGTCAGTATTTACAGGGGGGTCTCTGGGAGTGTGTCAGTATTTACAGGGGGTCCCCGGGAGTGTGTCAGTATTTACAGGGGGTCCCCGGGAGTGTGTCAGTGTTTACAGGGGGTCCCCGGGAGTGTGTCAGTGTTTACAGGGGGTCTCCTGGAGTGTGTCAGTATTTACAGGGAGTCCCCGGGAGTGTGTCAGTTTTTACAGGGGGTCCCCGGGAGTGTGTCAGTATTTACAGGGGGTCCCCGGGAGCGTGCCTGTATTTACAGGAGGTCCCCGGGAGCGTCCCTGTATTTACAGGGGGTCCCCGGGAGTGTGTCAGTATTTACAGGGGGTTCCCTGGGAGTGTGTCAGTATTTACAGGGGGTCCCAGGGAGTGTGTCAGTATATACAGGGGGTCCCCGGAAGTGTGTCAGTATTTACAAGGGATCCCCGGGAGCGTGTCTGTATTTACAGAGGGTCCCTGGGAGTGTGTCAGTATTTACAGGGGGTCCCCAGGAGTGTGTCAGTATTTACAGGGGGTCCCCGGGAGTGTGTCAGTATTTACAGGGGGTCCCCGGGAGTGTGTCAGTATTTACACGGGGTCCCCGGGAGTGTGTCAGTATTTACAGGGGGTCCCCGGGAGTGTGTCAGTATTTACAGGGGGTCGCAGGGATTGTGTCAGTATTTACAGGGGGTCCCCGGGAGTGTGTCAGTATTTACAGGGGGTCCCCGGGAGTGTGTCAGTATTTACACGGGGTCCCCGGGAGTGTGTCAGTATTTACAGGGGGTCCCCGGGAGTGTGTCAGTATTTACAGGAGGTCCCCGGGAGTGTGTCAGTATTTACAGGGGGTCCCCGGGAGTGTGTCGGTATTTACAGGAGGTCCCCGGGAGTGTGTCAGTATTTACAGAGGGTCGCAGGGAGTGTGTCAGTATTTACAGGGGGTCCCCGGGAGTGTGTCAGTATTTACATGAGGTCCCCGGGAGTGTGTTAGTATTTACAGGGGGTCCCCGGGAGTGTGTCAGTATTTACAGGGGGTCCCCGGGAGTGTGTCAGTATTTACAGGGGGTCCCCGGGAGTGTGTCAGTATTTACAGGGGGTCCCCGGGAATGTGTCAGTATTTACAGGAGCTCCCAGGAGTGTGTCAATATTTACAGAGGGTCCCTGGGAGTGTGTCAGTATTTACATGGGGTCCCCGGGAGTGTGTCAGTGTTTACAGAGGGTCCCTGGGAGTGTGTCAGTATTTACAGGGGGTCCCCGGGAGTGTGTCAGTATTTACAGAGGGTCCCTGGGAGTGTGTCAATATTTACAGAGGGTCCCTGGGAGTGTGTCAGTATTTACAAAGGGTCCCCGGGAGTATGTCAATCTTTACAGAGGGTACCTGGGAGTGTGTCAGTATTTACAGGGGGTCCCCGGGAGTGTGTCAGTATTTACAGAGGGTCCCTGGGAGTGTATCAGTATTTACAGGGGGTCCCCGGGAGTGTGTCAGTATTTACAGGGGGTCCCCGGGAGTGTGTCAGTATTTACAGGAGGTCCCCGGGAGCGTCCCTGTATTTACACGGGGTCCCCGGGAGCGTGTCAGTGTTTACAGGGAATCCCTGGGAGTGTGTCAGTATTTACAGAGGGTCCCTGGGAGTGTGTCAGTATTTACAGGGGGTCCCCGGGAGTGTGTCAGTATTTACAGGGGGTAACCGGGAGTGTGTCTGTATTTACAGGGGGTCCCCGGGAGTGTGTCAGTATTTACAGGAGGTCCCCGGGAGCGTCCCTGTATTTACACGGGGTCCCCGGGAGCGTGTCAGTGTTTACAGGGAGTCCCCGGGAGTGTGTCTGTATTTACAGGGGGTCCCCGGGAGTGTGTCAGTATTTACAGGGGATCCCCGGGAATGTGTCAGTATTTACAGGGGTCCCCGGGAGTGTGTCTGTATTTACAGGGGGTCCCCGGGAGTGTGTCAGTATTTACAGGGGGTCCCCGGGAGTGTGTCAGTATTTACAGGGGGTCCCCGGGAGTGTGTCAGTATTTACAGGGAGTCCCCGGGAGTATGTCAGTATTTACAGGGGGTCCCCGGGAGTGTGTCAGTATTTACAGGGGGGTCTCTGGGAGTGTGTCAGTATTTACAGGGGGTCCCCGGGAGTGTGTCAGTATTTACAGGGGGTCCCCAGGAGCGTGTCAGTATTTACAGAGGGTCCCCGGGAGTGTGTCAGTATTTACAGGGGGTCCCCGGGAGTGTGTCAGTATTTACAGGGGGGTCTCTGGGAGTGTGTCAGTATTTACAGGGGGTCCCCGGGAGTGTGTCAGTATTTACAGGGGGTCCCCGGGAGTGTGTCAGTGTTTACAGGGGGTCCCCGGGAGTGTGTCAGTGTTTACAGGGGGTCTCCTGGAGTGTGTCAGTATTTACAGGGAGTCCCCGGGAGTGTGTCAGTTTTTACAGGGGGTCCCCGGGAGTGTGTCAGTATTTACAGGGGGTCCCCGGGAGCGTGCCTGTATTTACAGGAGGTCCCCGGGAGCGTCCCTGTATTTACAGGGGGTCCCCGGGAGTGTGTCAGTATTTACAGGGGGTTCCCTGGGAGTGTGTCAGTATTTACAGGGGGTCCCAGGGAGTGTGTCAGTATTTACAGGGGGTCCCCGGAAGTGTGTCAGTATTTACAAGGGATCCCCGGGAGCGTGTCTGTATTTACAGAGGGTCCCTGGGAGTGTGTCAGTATTTACAGGGGGTCCCCAGGAGTGTGTCAGTATTTACAGGGGGTCCCCGGGAGTGTGTCAGTATTTACAGGGGGTCCCCGGGAGTGTGTCAGTATTTACACGGGGTCCCCGGGAGTGTGTCAGTATTTACAGGGGGTCCCCGGGAGTGTGTCAGTATTTACAGGGGGTCGCAGGGATTGTGTCAGTATTTACACGGGGTCCCCGGGAGTGTGTCAGTATTTACAGGGGGTCCCCGGGAGTGTGTCAGTATTTACACGGGGTCCCCGGGAGTGTGTCAGTATTTACAGGGGGTCCCCGGGAGTGTGTCAGTATTTACAGGGGGTCCCCGGGAGTGTGTCAGTATTTACAGGGGGTCCCCGGGAGTGTGTCAGTATTTACAGGGAGTCCCCGGGAGTATGTCAGTATTTACAGGGGGTCCCCGGGAGTGTGTCAGTATTTACAGGGGGGTCTCTGGGAGTGTGTCAGTATTTACAGGGGGTCCCCGGGAGTGTGTCAGTATTTACAGGGGGTCCCCGGGAGCGTGTCAGTATTTACAGAGGGTCCCCGGGAGTGTGTCAGTATTTACAGGGGGTCCCCGGGAGTGTGTCAGTATTTACAGGGGGGTCTCTGGGAGTGTGTCAGTATTTACAGGGGGTCCCCGGGAGTGTGTCAGTATTTACAGGGGGTCCCCGGGAGTGTGTCAGTGTTTACAGGGGGTCCCCGGGAGTGTGTCAGTGTTTACAGGGGGTCTCCTGGAGTGTGTCAGTATTTACAGGGAGTCCCCGGGAGTGTGTCAGTTTTTACAGGGGGTCCCCGGGAGTGTGTCAGTATTTACAGGGGGTCCCCGGGAGCGTGCCTGTATTTACAGGAGGTCCCCGGGAGCGTCCCTGTATTTACAGGGGGTCCCCGGGAGTGTGTCAGTATTTACAGGGGGTTCCCTGGGAGTGTGTCAGTATTTACAGGGGGTCCCAGGGAGTGTGTCAGTATTTACAGGGGGTCCCCGGAAGTGTGTCAGTATTTACAAGGGATCCCCGGGAGCGTGTCTGTATTTACAGAGGGTCCCTGGGAGTGTGTCAGTATTTACAGGGGGTCCCCAGGAGTGTGTCAGTATTTACAGGGGGTCCCCGGGAGTGTGTCAGTATTTACAGGGGGTCCCCGGGAGTGTGTCAGTATTTACACGGGGTCCCCGGGAGTGTGTCAGTATTTACAGGGGGTCCCCGGGAGTGTGTCAGTATTTACAGGGGGTCGCAGGGATTGTGTCAGTATTTACAGGGGGTCCCCGGGAGTGTGTCAGTATTTACAGGGGGTCCCCGGGAGTGTGTCAGTATTTACACGGGGTCCCCGGGAGTGTGTCAGTATTTACAGGGGGTCCCCGGGAGTGTGTCAGTATTTACAGGAGGTCCCCGGGAGTGTGTCAGTATTTACAGGGGGTCCCCGGGAGTGTGTCGGTATTTACAGGAGGTCCCCGGGAGTGTGTCAGTATTTACAGAGGGTCGCAGGGAGTGTGTCAGTATTTACAGGGGGTCCCCGGGAGTGTGTCAGTATTTACATGAGGTCCCCGGGAGTGTGTTAGTATTTACAGGGGGTCCCCGGGAGTGTGTCAGTATTTACAGGGGGTCCCCGGGAGTGTGTCAGTATTTACAGGGGGTCCCCGGGAGTGTGTCAGTATTTACAGGGGGTCCCCGGGAATGTGTCAGTATTTACAGGAGCTCCCAGGAGTGTGTCAATATTTACAGAGGGTCCCTGGGAGTGTGTCAGTATTTACATGGGGTCCCCGGGAGTGTGTCAGTGTTTACAGAGGGTCCCTGGGAGTGTGTCAGTATTTACAGGGGGTCCCCGGGAGTGTGTCAGTATTTACAGAGGGTCCCTGGGAGTGTGTCAATATTTACAGAGGGTCCCTGGGAGTGTGTCAGTATTTACAAAGGGTCCCCGGGAGTATGTCAATCTTTACAGAGGGTACCTGGGAGTGTGTCAGTATTTACAGGGGGTCCCCGGGAGTGTGTCAGTATTTACAGAGGGTCCCTGGGAGTGTATCAGTATTTACAGGGGGTCCCCGGGAGTGTGTCAGTATTTACAGGGGGTCCCCGGGAGTGTGTCAGTATTTACAGGAGGTCCCCGGGAGCGTCCCTGTATTTACACGGGGTCCCCGGGAGCGTGTCAGTGTTTACAGGGAATCCCTGGGAGTGTGTCAGTATTTACAGAGGGTCCCTGGGAGTGTGTCAGTATTTACAGGGGGTCCCCGGGAGTGTGTCAGTATTTACAGGGGGTAACCGGGAGTGTGTCTGTATTTACAGGGGGTCCCCGGGAGTGTGTCAGTATTTACAGGAGGTCCCCGGGAGCGTCCCTGTATTTACACGGGGTCCCCGGGAGCGTGTCAGTGTTTACAGGGAGTCCCCGGGAGTGTGTCTGTATTTACAGGGGGTCCCCGGGAGTGTGTCAGTATTTACAGGGGATCCCCGGGAATGTGTCAGTATTTACAGGGGTCCCCGGGAGTGTGTCTGTATTTACAGGGGGTCCCCGGGAGTGTGTCAGTATTTACAGGGGGTCCCCGGGAGTGTGTCAGTATTTACAGGGGGTCCCCGGGAGTGTGTCAGTATTTACAGGGAGTCCCCGGGAGTATGTCAGTATTTACAGGGGGTCCCCGGGAGTGTGTCAGTATTTACAGGGGGGTCTCTGGGAGTGTGTCAGTATTTACAGGGGGTCCCCGGGAGTGTGTCAGTATTTACAGGGGGTCCCCGGGAGCGTGTCAGTATTTACAGAGGGTCCCCGGGAGTGTGTCAGTATTTACAGGGGGTCCCCGGGAGTGTGTCAGTATTTACAGGGGGGTCTCTGGGAGTGTGTCAGTGTTTACAGGGGGTCCCCGGGAGTGTGTCAGTATTTACAGGGGGTCCCCGGGAGTGTGTCAGTATTTACAGGGGGTCCCCGGGAGTGTGTCAGTGTTTACAGGGGGTCTCCTGGAGTGTGTCAGTATTTACAGGGAGTCCCCGGGAGTGTGTCAGTTTTTACAGGGGGTCCCCGGGAGTGTGTCAGTATTTACAGGGGGTCCCCGGGAGCGTGCCTGTATTTACAGGAGGTCCCCGGGAGCGTCCCTGTATTTACAGGGGGTCCCCGGGAGTGTGTCAGTATTTACAGGGGGTTCCCTGGGAGTGTGTCAGTATTTACAGGGGGTCCCAGGGAGTGTGTCAGTATTTACAGGGGGTCCCCGGAAGTGTGTCAGTATTTACAAGGGATCCCCGGGAGCGTGTCTGTATTTACAGAGGGTCCCTGGGAGTGTGTCAGTATTTACAGGGGGTCCCCAGGAGTGTGTCAGTATTTACAGGGGGTCCCCGGGAGTGTGTCAGTATTTACAGGGGGTCCCCGGGAGTGTGTCAGTATTTACACGGGGTCCCCGGGAGTGTGTCAGTATTTACAGGGGGTCCCCGGGAGTGTGTCAGTATTTACAGGGGGTCGCAGGGATTGTGTCAGTATTTACACGGGGTCCCCGGGAGTGTGTCAGTATTTACAGGGGGTCCCCGGGAGTGTGTCAGTATTTACACGGGGTCCCCGGGAGTGTGTCAGTATTTACAGGGGGTCCCCGGGAGTGTGTCAGTATTTACAGGAGGTCCCCGGGAGTGTGTCAGTATTTACAGGGGGTCCCCGGGAGTGTGTCGGTATTTACAGGAGGTCCCCGGGAGTGTGTCAGTATTTACAGAGGGTCGCAGGGAGTGTGTCAGTATTTACAGGGGGTCCCCGGGAGTGTGTCAGTATTTACATGAGGTCCCCGGGAGTGTGTTAGTATTTACAGGGGGTCCCCGGGAGTGTGTCAGTATTTACAGGGGGTCCCCGGGAGTGTGTCAATATTTACAGAGGGTCGCAGGGAGTGTGTCAGTATTTACAGGGGGTCCCCGGGAGTGTGTCAGTATTTACAGGAGGTCCCCGGGAGTGTGTCAGTATTTACACGGGGTCCCCGGGAGTGTGTCAGTATTTACAGGGGGTCCCCGGGAGTGTGTCAGTATTTACAGGGGGTCCCCGGGAGTGTGTCAGTATTTACAGGGGGTCCCCGGGAGTGTGTCAGTATTTACAGGGGGTTCCCTGGGAGTGTGTCAGTATTTACAGAGGGTCGCAGGGAGTGTGTCAGTATTTACAGGGGGTCCCCGGGAGTGTGTCAGTATTTACAGGGGGTCCCCGGGAGTGTGTCAGTATTTACAGGAGGTCCCCGGGAGTGTGTCAGTATTTACACGGGGTCCCCGGGAGTGTGTCAGTATTTACAGGGGGTCTCCGGGAGTGTGTCAGTATTTACAGGGGGTCCCCGGGAGTGTGCCTGTATTTACAGGGGGTCCCCGGGAGTGTGTCAGTATTTACAGGGGGTCCCCGGGAGTGTGTCATTATTTACAGGGGATCCCCGGGAATGTGTCAGTATTTACAGGGGGTCCCCGGGAGTGTGTCAGGATTTACAGGGGGTCCCCGGGAGTGTGTCAGTATTTACAAGGGATCCCCGGGAGCGTGTCTGTATTTACAGAGGGTCCCTGGGAGTGTGTCAGTGTTTACAGGGGGTCCCCAGGAGTGTGTCAATATTTACAGGGGGTCCCCGGGAGTGTGTCAGTATTTACAAGGGATCCCCGGGAGCGTGTCTGTATTTACAGGGGGTCCCCGGGAGTGTGTCAGGATTTACAGGGGGTCCCCGGGAGTGTGTCAGTATTTACAGGGGGGTCTCTGGGAGTGTGTCAGTATTTACAGGGGGTCCCCGGGAGTGTGTCAGTATTTACAGGGGGTCCCTGGGAGTGTGTCAGTGTTTACAGGGGGTCCCCGGGAGTGTGTCAGTGTTTACAGGGGGTCTCCTGGAGTGTGTCAGTATTTACAGGGAGTCCCCGGGAGTGTGTCAGTTTTTACAGGGGGTCCCCGGGAGTGTGTCAGTATTTACAGGGGGTCCCCGGGAGCGTGCCTGTATTTACAGGAGGTCCCCGGGAGCGTCCCTGTATTTACAGGGGGTCCCCGGGAGTGTGTCAGTATTTACAGGGGGTTCCCTGGGAGTGTGTCAGTATTTACAGGGGGTCCCAGGGAGTGTGTCAGTATTTACAGGGGGTCCCCGGGAGTGTGTCAGTATTTACAGGGGGTCCCCGGGAGTGTGTCTGTATTTACAGGGGGTCCCCGGGAGTGTGTCAGTATTTACAGGGGGTCCCTGGGAGCGTGTCTGTATTTACAGAGGGTCCCTGGGAGTGTGTCAGTATTTACAGGGGGTCCCCAGGAGTGTGTCAGTATTTACAGGGGGTCCCCGGGAGTGTGTTAGTATTTACAGAGGGTCGCAGGGAGTGTGTCAGTATTTACAGGGGGTCCCCGGGAGTGTGTCAGTGTTTACAGAGGGTCGCAGGGAGTGTGTCAGTATTTACAGGGGGTCCCCGGGAGTGTGTCAGTATTTACAAGGGATCCCCGGGAGTGTGTCAATATTTACAGAGGGTCGCAGGGAGTGTGTCAGTATTTACAGGGGGTCCCCGGGAGTGTGTCAGTATTTACAGGAGGTCCCCGGGAGTGTGTCAGTATTTACACGGGGTCCCCGGGAGTGTGTCAGTATTTACAGGGGGTCCCCGGGAGTGTGTCAGTATTTACAGGGGGTCCCCGGGAGTGTGTCAGTATTTACAGGGGGTCCCCGGGAGTGTGTCAGTATTTACAGGGGGTTCCCTGGGAGTGTGTCAGTATTTACAGGGGGTCCCAGGGAGTGTGTCAGTATTTACAGGGGGTCCCCGGGAGTGTGTCAGTATTTATAGGGGGTCCCCGGGAGTGTGTCAGTATTTACAAGGGATCCCCGGGAGCGTTTCTGTATTTACAGAGGGTCCCTGGGAGTGTGTCAGTATTTACAAAGGGTCGCAGGGATTGTGTCAGTATTTACAGGGGGTCCCCGGGAGTGTGTCAGTATTTACAGGGGGTCCCCGGGAGTGTGTCAGTATTTACAAGGGATCCCCGGGAGCGTTTCTGTATTTACAGAGGGTCGCAGGGAGTGTGTCAGTATTTACAGGGGGTCCCCGGGAGTGTGTCAGTATTTACAGGGGGTCCCCGGGAGTGTGTCAGTATTTACAGGAGGTCCCCGGGAGTGTGTCAGTATTTACACGGGGTCCCCGGGAGTGTGTCAGTATTTACAGGGGGTCTCCGGGAGTGTGTCAGTATTTACAGGGGGTCCCCGGGAGTGTGCCTGTATTTACAGGGGGTCCCCGGGAGTGTGTCAGTATTTACAGGGGGTCCCCGGGAGTGTGTCATTATTTACAGGGGATCCCCGGGAATGTGTCAGTATTTACAGGGGGTCCCCGGGAGTGTGTCAGGATTTACAGGGGGTCCCCGGGAGTGTGTCAGTATTTACAAGGGATCCCCGGGAGCGTGTCTGTATTTACAGAGGGTCCCTGGGAGTGTGTCAGTGTTTACAGGGGGTCCCCGGGAGTGTGTCAGTGTTTACAGGGGGTCCCTGGGAGTGTGTCAATATTTACAGGGGGTCCCCGGGAGTGTGTCAGTATTTACAAGGGATCCCCGGGAGCGTGTCTGTATTTACAGGGGGTCCCCGGGAGTGTGTCAGGATTTACAGGGGGACCACGGGAGTGTGTCAGTATTTACATGTGTTCCTCGGTAGTGTGTCAGTATTTGCAGGAGGTCCCTGTGAGTGAGTCAGTATTTGCAGGGCATCCCTGGGAAAGTGCATCAGTATTTACAGGGGTTCCCTGGGGCTGTGTCAGTATTTACAGGGGATCTGCGGGAGTCTTTTAGTATTTACAGGGGTCCCCAGATGTGCGTCAGTGTTTACAGGGGGTCCCCGGGAGTGTGTCAGTGTTTACAGGGGGTCCCTGGGATTGTGTTGGTATGTACAGGGAATCCCATGCAGAGAAGTTTTTGAACATAAGAACATAAGAAATAGGAGCAGGAGTAGCCCATTTGGCCCTTCGAGCCTGCTCAGCCATTTAATAAGATCATGGCTGATCTTCTACCTTATCTCCACTTTCCTGCACTATCCCCATATCCCTTGATTCCCTTAATATTCAAAAATCTATTGAACTCTGTCTTGAATATACTCAATGACTGAGCCTCTACAACCCTCTGGGGTAGAGAATTCCAAAGATACACCACCCTCTGAGTGAAGAAATTTATCCTCATCTCAGTCTTAAATGGCCGACTCCTTATTCTGAGACTGTGACCCATGGTTCTAGACTCCCCAGCCAGGGGAAACATTCTCCCTGCATCTACCCTGTCAAGCCCTGTAAGAATGTTGTATGTTTCAATGAGATCACCTCTCATTCTTCTAAACACTAGAGAAAATAGGCCTAGTCTACTCAATCTCTCCTCATAGGACAATCTCCCCATCTCAGAAACCAGTCTGATGAACTTACGTTGCACTCCCTCTATGGCAAGTATATCCTTCCTTAGGTAAGGAGAACAAAAATACACAATACTCCAGGTGTGGTCTCACCAGAGCCCTATATAATTGCAGTAAGACGTCTTTACTCTTCCACTCAAATCCTCTTGTAATAAAGGCCAACATACCATTTGCTTTCCTAATTGCTTGCTGTACCTGCCTGTTAACTTTCAGTGATTTGTGTACAAGGACACCCAGGTCCCTCTGAACACCAACATTTCCTAATCTCTCACCATTTAAAAAATACTCTGCTTTTCTATTTTTCCTACCAAAGTGGATAACTTCACATTTCTCCACATTATATTCCATTTGCCATGTTCTTGCCCACTCACTTAGCCTGTCTATATCCCCTTGAAGCCTCCTTGCATCCTCCTCACAAATTACATTCCCGCCCAGCTTTGTATCATCAGCAATCTTGGATATATTACATTTGGTCCCATCATCCAAATCATTGATGTAGATTGTGAATAGCTGCGGCCCAAGCACTGATCCTTGCGGTACCCCACTAGTTACAGCCTGCCAACCCGAAAATGACCCGTTTATTCCTACTCTCTGTTTTCTGTCCGTTAACCAATCCTCAATCCATGCTAGTATATTACCCCAATCCCATGAGTCCTAATTTTGTTTAATAACCTCGTGTGTGGCACCTTATCGAATGCCTTCTGAAAATCCAAATACACCACATCCACTGGCTCCCCCTTATCTATTCTGCTAGTTACAACCTCAAAAAACTCTAATAGATTTGTCAAACACGATTTCCCTTTCATAAATCCGAGTTGACTCTGCCCAATCCTATTATTATTATTATTTTCTGAAGCACTAATTGACCTGCTCAGTGTGTTACCGCACCAATCATCCATTTAAAAACTGTTTTTCCTAATTCTGGGTTGTAAGCCATTGCATTGAGAATAGTTTGGCCCCTTCCCCCCACAGTCAAACAAAAGAGCTCATCAAGGTCTTCAGTCTTACCTCCACTTCAAATATTTCATACTTGTCATCCAAAAACTGGACTCTGAGATGCAGCATCTTCCCACTTTGTTGCTGAGATTCTACCTTTCCACCAGGACAACGCTGAACAATCTCGGAGGCTTTTCTGTGCCCAAGTCTCCTTTCACTTTCACACATAATTGCCAGATCTAGTTGCCGAAGTCCTGTCAAATCAACATTTTCAATCATGGTAATAATAAATTATAACAACGCTGGAATACAAGCAAATAGTCTGTAGACAGTCGCACCATCTCGGTCTAAATATACAGAGAATAGAAGTATTGTTTACCATAGGAACATTAGGAACCGGAGGAGGCCATGCAGCCCCTAGATCCTGTTCTGCCATTCAATTAGATTATGGCTAATCTGCATTTACCCACCTTAGCTCCATATCCCTTGATACCCTTACCCAACAAAAATCTATCGATCTCAGTCTTGAAAATTTCAATTGACCCCCAGCATCCACAGCCACCGGAGAGAGTTCCAGATTTCCACGACCCTTTGTGTGGGAAAAAGTGCTTCCTGATTTCACTCTGGAATGGCCTGGCTCTAATTTTAAGACTGTGCCTCCTTATTCTTGATTCCCCCACCAGAGGAAATAGTTTCTCTCTATCTACCCGATCAAATCCCTTTTCCATGTATCATTAAGTCAGCAAGGTATGCAAGAAATACAGCTAATGGTTTCATAGTTATGGCTGAGCTGCCCTGAAGAATCAACGCATATTAACGAGTGCGCTCAGCGAGCAGAATGGATCAAACAGGGAGCTCAGTCAAGAATGTGTTCAGGCTATGAATGAAGGGGGCAACAACAGAGGATGAGTGACTAAACATTGCTTTCGGTCATGGGAATACATCTGATAGATTACTAGATTAGCAGAACCCAACCACAATATCTGAAGACCAGGGTAGAGAGAGTAAGGTGTCCGTGAATTGACAAGGCTGACTTTTTTCAAAAAAGGAGACGACCCACAGCGCTCCCTTGTTGCCCCATCTTATTTGGGACAGTTGTTTTCTCCTGAGGCACCTTTCCTAGAAGCGATCATCTCACTCACTCACAAGAAGGTTAAAGGCTCTCTGTGCTGTACATCCCAAGGCCCAATTTCCTCAGCCAAATCCTGGAGCAGTCAAGCTCCTTGTATCAATCATGGTGCAGTGGTAGCACTCTTGCCTCTGAGTCAGAAGGTTGTGGGTTTAAGTCCCACTTCCAGCAATTTGAGTGCATAATCCAGGCTGACAGTGCAGTACTGAGGGAGTGCTGCACTGTTGGAGGTGCTATCTTTCAGATGAGACATTCTCCCAGCATTTATCCCTCAACCAACACCAAAAACAAGTGATCTGGTCATTTACCACATTGCTATTTGTGGGAGCTTGCTGTGCGCAAATTGGCAACCACATTTCCCTACATTACAACAGCGACTACACTTCAAAAGTACATCATTGTCTGTAAAGCACTTTGGGATATCCTGAGGCTGTGAAAGGTGCTATAGAAATGCAATTTTTCTTTATTCTTTTCCTCTTACAATCCCCAAGTTACGATGTAGCTTGATAAACATTAAGACCGAAACTCCACACTGAAATTTGGGAGATAGTACATAGCAGCCTCTTGCTAAAGCCTACACACTTACCAGTTACAACAGGTCAAAAAAAATGTGTACACATCTTGTGTCCCAACAACTGATTGCAATTGATGACAAAATACTGATAACTGCAATCCTTGCGAGAAATATTTTATAGTCAAAACCATTCCCGGTGAGAAAGCACGACACTGTTTTAAAATGCAGATAATCTACCTACTTCTCCAAGCCCTCTTGACTATTTATTATGATGCAAATTAATCTTTTAAAATACGATGCCACTGAATATTTTGTTTATTAAAAAGATTTACATTTATTTCTTTTTCCGGTTTTACTGTGGCAAAATATGTTTCATCCCCTGTTATATATCTGGACACATCTTTCCGTTTCATTAACTCATATAGTTAGCACAAGCAACCACATCCCAAAAAATTGAAAGAATACCTGCATCGAATCCGAGGAATAATTCCTGCAAAACTTCCTGATTTCATTCAGTGCAAAAGAGGGCAATCTCAGTGTAGCTGGTGATGTTCCCCAGACACTGCCTTGTGCTCCGGTCTGATGTGGTCTTTATCAAGAGCTCTGCAATGTGAATACTGAAACGGAGAATAATTACTCACGATCCTCTCAGTACAGCCTGCTCATGCTTCAGGTTATAACATGTCACAGCCCTTCACCAATGAGCATAGCAAACAGAGGCGGCCTTCCTGCTCCTTACCTTGACCCTTGAGTACCAGTTTTAACATCTGTATCTCAGTGACATTTTTTGACCCATTGATTGCTATAGCGATGGGATTTTGCTTCATCGCCTTACTTAGAGATTGTGGTATATTTTGCGTTCTCGGTTCTCAACACTCTTACAACATGCGGCACTGAGCACCGAACTGTGTACAGATCCTGTCACACTGCTCATGATAGGTCAGATGATACCCTGCTTTATGGGGGCTGGAGCCCAGGATGTATTATTCTGCTGCTAAGGGGCTGTGTGTATTCGAGTGCGTTCCTTTAAGGCCACAAGAGTCTAATTGCTGTAATCAGGCATGGGTGTCAGCTGTGTCTCAGTTGGTGGCACGCTTGCCTCTGAGTCAGAAGGTCACGGGTTCAAGTCCCATTCTAGAGATTTAAGCCCATAATCCAGGCTGATACTTCGGTGCAGTACTGAGGGAGTGCTGCACTGTTGGAAGTGCCGTCTTTCAGATGAGACATTATACTGAGGCCCCGTCTGCCCTCTCAGGTGGATGTAAAAGATCCCATGGCACCATTTCGAAGAAGAGCAGGGGAGTTATCTCCGGAGTTCTGGTCAATATTTATCCCTCAACTAGCATCATTAAAACATATTAACTGTTCATTATCACATTGCTGTTTGTGGAACTTTGCTGTGTGTAAATTGGCTGTGGCATTTCCTACATTAGAACAGTGACTACACTTCAAGCACTTTGGGACATCCTGAGGTCATGAAAGACACTATATAAGTGCAAGTCTTTCTTTCTTTCTGAGGTCAGTTAGAGGTCAATTGCTGTTATGTCAACTAAACACGAATCACAGGCTCCCTAGACATATTCTGGGGCAGTTAGAGATTAATTGCTGTTAAGTCAATTAAATACTAACCACGGGATCCCTCGGCACATCCTGTGGTCAGTTAGAGATCAATTGCAGCTAGGCCAACTAAATGCTAACCGCAGGATACCTAGGCACATTCCGTGGTCAGTTAGAGATCAATCGCTGCCAGGTCAATTAAATACTAATTGCAGACTCCCAAAAAAGAATCAAGGAGTGACGTCACAGGACAGCAGGTAGTAATTGGTTGGTGAGTATTACCTTTGTCTTTTTCTCTCTAAGTTAGGTTAGTAGGTTAGCTAAGAAGTTTAGTTAGTAGTCTAATAAATAGAGGCATGGCAGTGCACCTCAGTCCCGTCGAATGCACACCCTGTGCCATGCGAGAATCCAGGATGCTTCTCGTGTCCTGGACAGCCACATGTGCAGGAAGTGTCATCAGCTGGAGGAGCTCAAGCTCTGGGTTTTGGAGCTTGAGAAGCAGCTGGCGTCACTGCAGTGCATCCGTGAGGCTGAGAGCTACGTGGATAGCACGGTTCAGGAGGTGGTCATCCCACAGCTTAAGAGTTTGCAGGCAGATAGGGAATGGGTGACCGCCAGAGAGACAAGGAGGACCAGGCAGGTAGTGCAGGAGTCCCCTGAATGCATCGCACTCTCTAACCAGTATTCAGAATACCAGTGAGGGCGATGGTTCCTCTAGGGAGTGCAGCCAGTGCCAAGACCACGGCACCATGGGTGGCTCAGCTGTAAAGGGGGAAGGAGGAAGGTCAATAATGCAATAGTGATAGGGGATTCGATAGTTAGGGGAACGGACAGGCATTTCTACAGCCAGGGTCAAGGATGTCACTGAGCGGCTGCAGGACATTCTGAGGGGGAGGGTGAACAGCCAGACGTCATGGTCCATATCGGTAATAAAGACATAGGTAGAAAGAGGGATGAAGTCCTGCAGGCAGAATTTAGGGAGCTAGGAAAATGATTAGAAAACAGGACCTCAAAGGTAGTGATCTCTGGATTACTCCCAGTGCCACGCATGAGTGAGTACAGAAATAGGAGGATAGAGCAGATGAATGCATGGCTGGAGAGATGGTGCAGGAGGGAGGGCTTCAGATTCCTGGGACATTGGGACCGGTTCTGGGGGAGGTGGGACCTGTACTAGCCAGACGGGTTGCACCTCAACAGGGTCGGGACCTTGTTCTAGCGGGGTGGTGGTGGGTGGGTGGGGGTGTTGCTAGTGCTGTTGGGGAGGGTTTAGACTAGCTTGGCAGCGGGATGGGAATCTGAGCGTAGATTTAGTAGGGAGAGAAGCAAATCTGGAAATGGAAGGCAGTAAATTAGTAAGTGAGTTTGGAAGGCAGAGGAAACAAAGGCTAGAGAATAGACAACAAAGGGGTTTGGCAGTGCTAAATGGTATATACTTCAATGCAAGCAGTCTGGTGAATAAGGCAGATGAGCTGAGGGCACAGATAGACACGTGGGAGTATGATATTATAGCTATTACTGAAACATGGCTGAAAGAAGGGCAGGAATGGCAGCTCAACATTCCTGACTACAGGATTTTCAGATGAGATAGAGAGGGGGATAAAAAAGGAGGGGGAATCGCGATATTTGTTAAGGAAACAATTACAGCTGTGAGGAGGGAGGATATCTTAGAAGAATCATCAAATGAGGCCATATGGGTTGAACTGAAGAACAAAAAAGGGGCAATCACACTGCTAGGAGTCTACTGTAGACCCACAAATAGTCAGAAGGAGATAGAAGAGCAAATATTTAGGCAAATTTCTGAGAAGTGCAAAAACAATAGGGCAGTAATAGTAGGGGATTTCAACTACCCTAATATTAATGGGGATAGAATTAGTGTAAAAGGTACAAAGGGCGCAGAATTCTTAAAATGCATTCAGGAGAACCTTTTTAGTCAGTACGTAACAAGCCCAACAAGAGAGGGGGCAGTTCTGGGCGTAGTTTTAGGGAATGAAGCTGGGCAGGTGGAAGGGGTATCAGTGGGAGAACATTTTGGTGGTAGTGATCATAATTCAGTTAGATTTAGCATAGTTATGGAAAAGGACAAAGATCGACCAGGTGTAAAAGTTCTCGATTGGAGAAAGGACAATTTTACTAAGCTGAGATGTGATTTAGCAAAAGTGGGCTAGAAACAGCTACTTGAAGGTAAATCAGTGTCAGAGCAGTGGGAGGTCATTCGAGGAGGAGATAGTGAGGGTCCAGAGCAAATATGTTCCCACAAAGAAAAAGGGTGGGACTCCCAAATCTAGAGCCCCCTGGATATCAAGGAGCATACAGGGTAGGATAAGGCAACAAAGGAAGCTTTTGTCAGATATCGAGAGCTCAATACTACAGAAAGCCTAGAGGAGTATAGAAAGTGCAGGGGTGACATTAAAAAGGAAATTAGGAAGGCAAAGAGAGGGCATGAAAAAATATTGGCAAGTAAAATCAAGGAAAATTCAAAGATGTTTTATAAATATATAAAGAGCAGGAGAATAACTAAGGAAAGAGTAGGGCCTATTAGAGACCAAAAAGTAACCTATGTGTGGAGGCAGAAGTCGTGGGTATGGATATTCTTAATGAATGCTTTGTGTCTGTCTTCACAGAAGAGAACGATGATGCAGACATTGTAGTTAAGGAGGAGTGTGAAATATTAGATGGGATAAACATAGAGAGAGAGGAAATATTAAGGGGTTTAGCATCTTTGAAAGCAGATAAATCGCCAGGCCCAGATGAATTGTATCCCAGGCTGTTAAAAGTTTTTGCAAGGGAGGAAATAGCAAAAGATCTGACCATCATTTTTCAATCCTCTCTGGTCCCAGATGTAGTGCCGGAGGACTGGAGGACTGCTAACATTGTGCCATTGTTTAAAAAGGGAGAAAGGGATAGATCGAGTAATTACAGGCCAGTCTGCCTAACCTCGATGATGGGAAAATTATTGGAAAAAATTCTGATGGACCGTATAAATCATCATTTAGAAAGGCACGGATTATTCAAGGACAGTCAGCATGGATTTGCTATGGGAAGGTCGTATCTGGCTAACTTGATTGAATTTTTTGAGGAGATAATGAGGAGGGTTGATGAAGGTGGTGCATTTGATGTGGTCTACATGGTTTTAGCAAGGCCTTTGACAAGGTCCCAAATGGCAGGTTGGTCAAAAAAGCAAAAGCCCGTGGGATCCAGGGGAAAGTGGCAAGTTGGATCCAAAATTGGCTCAGAGGCAGGAAACAAAGGGTAATGGTCAATGGGTGCTTTTGTGACTGGAAGGCTGTTTCCAGTGAAGTTCCACAGGGCTCAGTACTAGGTCCCTTGCTTTTTGTGGTATATATCAATGATTTAGACTTCAATGTAGGGGACATGATTAAGAAGTTTGCAGATGGTACAAAAATTGGCCGTGTGTTTGATAGTGAGGAAGAAAGCTGTAGACTGCAGGAAGATATCAAAATACTGGTCAGGTGGGCAGAAAAGTGGCAGATGGAATTCAATCCAGAGAAGTGTGAGGTAATGCATTTGGGGAGGGCTAACAAGGCAAGGGAATACACAATAAATGGTAGGACACTGAGAAATGTAGAGGAACAGAGGGACCTTGGAGTGCATGTCCACAGAGCCCTGAAGGTAGTAGGACAGGTAGATAAGGTGGTTAAGAAGGCACACGGGATACTTTCCTTTATTAGCTGAGGCATAGAATATAAGAGCAGAGATGTTATGCTAGAATTGTATAAAACACTAGTTAGGCCACAGCTAGAATACTGCGTGCAGTTCTGGTCACCCCATTACAGGAAAGATGTGATTGCACTGGAGAGGGTGCGGAGGAGATTTACGAGGATGTTGCCGGGACTGGAGAATTTTAGCTATGAGGAAAGATTGGATAGGCTGGGGTTGTTTTCTTTGGAACAGAGGAGGCTAAGAGGAGACTTAATTGAGGTGTATAAAATTATGAGGGGCCTAGATAGAGTGGATAGGAAGGACCTATTTCGCTCAGCAGAGAGGCCAATATCCAGGGGACATAGATTTAACGTAATTGGTAGAAGGTTTAGAGGGGATTTGAGGAGAAATTTCTTCACCCAGAGGGTTGTGGGGATCTGGAACTCCCTGCCTGAAAGGGTGGCAGAGACAGAAACCCTCATCACATTTAAAAAGTATTTGGATGTGCACTTGGGATGCTGTAACCTGCAGGGCTAAGGACCAAGAGCTGGGAAGTGGGATAGCTCTTTTTCGATTGGCGCAGACACGATTGGCCAAATGGCTTCTGCTGCGCCGTAAATTTCTATGATTCTATAATTTCTCCCTTTTAAGTTTTTTTAATTGTGTGGCTTGAAGTGCAAGTGGCACATCAAATAATGCTGGGAAAATGAGTTGCCCGAATGGCTTTTAATTGAAATTGTTTTTCAGGCAGTGCGTTTTAGATATTGGGTCGATGTGCCGGCATTAAAGGGCAATTGCCTTCATGGAATTAGGTGTTTGGTACCTCTGAGGGGGAAAGAGCCGCACAACAGTCTCCTCAGGATGATGTCATGCACAAGTGGGGTGACATGCTGTGCACCATAGAGTCATAGAGTCATAGAGTTATACAGCACAGAAAGAGGCCCTTCAGCCCATCGTGTCCGCACCGGCCATCAAGCCCTGTCTATTCTAATCCCATTTTCCAGTGCTTGGTCCGTAGCCTTGTATGCTATGGCGATTCAAGTGCTCATCTAAATGCTTCTTGAATGTTGTGAGGGTTCCTGCCTCTACCGATCCTTTCAGGCAGTGAGTTCCAGATTCCAACCACCCTCTGGGTGAAAAAGTTTTTCCTCAAATCCCCTCTAAACCTCCTGCCCCTTACCTTGAAACTATGCCCCCTGGTTATTGACCCCTCTACTAAGGGGAAAAGTTCCTTTCTATCTACCCTATCTATGCCCCTCATAATTTTGTACACCTTAATCAGGTCCCTCCTCAGCCTTCTCTGCTCTAAGGAAAACAACCCCAGCCTGTCCAGTCTCTCTTCATAGCTGAAGCGCTCCAGCCCAGGTAACATCCTGGTGAATCTCCTCTGCACCCTCTCCAATGCAATCACATCCCTCCTATAGTGTGGCGACCAGAACTGCACACAGTATTCCAGCTGTGGCCTAACTAGCGTTTTGTACAGCTCCATCATAACCTCCCTGCTCTTATATTCTATGCCTCGGCTAATGAAGGCAAGTATCCCATATGCCTTTTTAACCACCTTATCTGCCTGTCCTGCTGCCTTCATGGATCTATGTACATGCACACCAAGGTCCCTCTGATCCTCTGTCCTTCCTGGGGTCCTACCATTCATTGTGTATTCCCTTGCCTTGTTAATCCTCCCAAAATGCATCACCTCACACTTTTCAGGGTTAACTTCCATTTGCCACTGTTCTGCTCATCTGACCAACCCGTCTATATCGTCCTGTAGCCTGAGGCTTCCCTCCTCGCTATTTACCACTCCACCAATTTTCGTGTCATCTGCGAACTTACTGATCATACCTGCTACATTCATATCTAAATCATTAATGTACACTACAAACAGCATCTTGTCAGGGGAAGCATGACAAACACATTTCACGACGACAGGGACCCTTGTAAGGAAACAATTTCAATTACAAGTCATTCGGGCAGCTCATTTTCCCAGCATTATTAGATGAAGCTGCAGCCCTGTTTAATCATCCTCCTGGTAATACGGCCGCCAGCTGCGCCTCTGTTAATTCTTACTTCTTTTTTACACTTAGAAAGAAAACTTTTATTTATATATGTCAACAACAACCTGCATTTATATAGTGCCTTTAATGTCGAAAAAATAGTCCCAAGGTGCATAATCAGACAATGATTGACATCGAGTCAAAGAAGGCGATAATGTCTTATTGTATCATCAGGATGTTTCAAAGCACTTTTGGAAGCATATTCACGGTTGTTACATACACAACAGCTGATTCTGACCACTTAATCTGTTTCTTGGTTGTGTTGGTTGAGGGATAAATAATGGCCAGGACACACCGGGGAGAACTCCCCTGCTCTTCTTCAAATAGCACTGTGGGATCTTTTACGTCCACCTGAGAGAGCAGACGGGGCCTCAGTTTAACGTCTCATCCAAAAGACGGCACCTCCGACAGCGCAGCGCTCCCTCAGCACTGCACTGGAGTGTCGGCCAGGATTTTGCGCTCGAGTCTCTGCTGTGGGACTTGAACCCACGAGTGTTACTAATTGAACCAAGTTGACAGTAGAAGGAGAACTGTGATGTGTAAAAGGAGAAAAAGATCAACAAACTCACCAAAATGAAAATCGTTGTGTAATAAAATTTATTGTGGGAACTTTTATCCATGGCAGTCTTTGTACAGGCAGATGGAACATAGGAATGGGAGTAGACCAGTCATACCTCAACCCCATTTCCCCGCCTTTGCTCCACATTCCTTACCTAACACAAAACCCCTCCACCTTCCTACCTCTTTAACAGCCTCCTCAAAACTTATTTCTTCCACTAACTATGCTACTAATGCTCAACATTTGTTTTTTTTCTCTGATTTGTTGAGATCTTTGTGATATTGACCTTGTTAAAGGTGCTACACTGTATAAATACAAGTTGTTGTTGGTATGTAGGGCACATGTTAGCTGAACACGAGAGGGTGTAGGCTTTGCAAAATCCCCCAGAAACTCGAACAGAACCCTAAGTGAAGTGATTTGAGGTAAAACCCTCAGTTTTGGACATTTTTAAAGATCAGGGAAGAAAACCCTGAGGAAAATTACTTTTTGAATCTTACTGTTGGGAAAGACACCTTTTCACAGACACCGACAGGCTGCAGAGGGCGTGGCCAGGCAGTGGATAGCTTTGGGTATTGGGGCCCAATTAAGTTGTCTGGGAATGTGGTTACACTGCCTTCCTACCAAGGAGGTCATGATGTGGAGATGCCGGCGTTGGACTGGGGTGGACAAAAATGAGAAGTCACACAACACCAGGTTATAGTCCAACAGATTTATTTAATTTTACAAGCTTTCGAAGCAGTTCGCTCCTTCGTCAGGTAAGTTAGCAAACTTACCTGACGAAGGAGCGAACTGCTTCGAAAGCTTGTAAAATTTAATAAATCTGTTGGACTATAACCTGGTGTTGTGCGACTTCTCATTTTTTTCCTACCAAGGAGGAAGAGACAAAACCCAAAAGCCTCACACACACATCAAAATATGAATAATCCAAGACCTCTTTTGAAATTCCCAGGCCCACACAGGATACCAGAAGCCGGGAATCAATAAAACATTTAGTAACCCAATTTACTTCATCAAAAACCAATCAACCAGGTATCCACAGGACAGATTTAAAGCCCGCCAAAAGACCTAGGACAATAGGGACGAGATTTGGCACGTAGATAAAGGCCTTGCCTAAATCGGAAGCTATCAGGACATGTTTAACACCAAGTTAAAGCCATCGGAACTGACAAGCCCGCCAAAACTAAGACAATGGACTAAACAGGGCTCATTTGAAATCTAAAGGAAACCATTTTAGTAAGGGGTTTTGGGCGCGAAAAGGACAGTATAATTGGAGCCTAATGTCCCAGCGCTCGCTCTCTCTGGACTCACTGACAACGCTGGCACAGCTCTCTCTCTCTCTCTCTCAGCTCTGCTCCAGCAAAGACACCACAAGCCACGAGGAGGAGGAGGAAGGAAAGCCAACAACTTCACAAACAGACCATCACACAAGAAGAAACCAGAGCGATTGCCTCAGTGACCATCGGACACCTCACAGCAACAAGGGCCTTATGAAACCTTTTACTCAAAAGACTCTAAAACCCTGTCAAGGATTCGTTTGGTGAGCATTATCCCTGATCTCCTGAAAACAAAACCTAGCTAGATAGTGGGATCTTTGGGAGGGATAAGGTTTTTTTGTTTGGTATACTGTCTTCTCCCTCGCCTGTACCGTGTGTTCCCCGACCTGTGTTTAAGTATTAAGTGTGTTTTAAGTTTGTTACCTTTTACTTTTAATAAAGTCAAAATTCTTTCATTAGAACCTGTTGTCTACTGCAATTTTGTTCACAACCCCTAAATAAGTCCAAAGTCTAGGAACCAGGGGCGTGGGAGTGATTCGAACTGCTCACTGAGTCAGAGGTGAAGGTTGACCCCATTACCACCCTCTACAGAGGGCGCCTTGAGGGGAGTACGCACATTGCCGAAATTGCACTTCAAGGTCTCTCTTGCATTTCTTTGTTATTCTTTGACAGGCATATTCTCGAGGGTCTGGAAACTGAGTCAGTTGTTACCGTATCAACTTAAGTGTTTATTCAAATGTAAGAGTTGTCATTCAGTCAGCACCTGTAAAGAGGAAAGGCAGGATATGATGTTTTGAGTGTAGACCCTTCACTAGAAGAACCTCAAACTTTAACCTGTCTCAAAGTGTCAACCGTGGCTCAGTGGGCAGCACCCTCGCCACTGAGTCAGAAGGTTGTGGGTTCATGTCCCACTTCAAGGGACTTGAGCACAAAAATTTGAGGCGCACACTCCAGGGGAGTGCTGCCCTGTCTGAGGTACCGTCTTTCAGATGAGATGTTAAGCCAAGGCCCCATCTGCTCAGGTCAACATAAAAGATCTCCCAGCACTATTTCGAAGAAGAATAGGGGAGTTCTCCCAATGCCCAAATCAATATTTATACCTCAACGAACATCACTAAAACGGATGATGTGGACATTATCACATTGCTGTTTGTGGGAGCTTGCTATGCGCAAATTGTCTGCCGCGTTTCCTACATTACAACAGCGGCTACACTTCAAAAAGTATTCTATTGGCTGTGAAACACTTTGGGACCTCCTGATGTCATGAAAGGTGCTATACAAATGCAAATTTACTGTATGTGAGCTATTGGTCAATAACGACTGGATGGCCCAGGATTCGATCGCCAGTCTATACTAGTTAATCTCGGTCAGCAAGAAGTCTTCGCCTCGCAGTTGATCTCAGGGTTGGGGAAAGCAACAATCAGCCAGGGTTCTGCCTACTGATAGCTATGATGTGGAGATGCCGGCGTTGGACTGGGGTGGACAAAAATGAGAAGTCGCACAACACCAGGTTATAGTCCAACAGATTTATTTAATTTTACAAGCTTTCGGAGCAGTTCGCTGTGTTTAAATTGTGAATTCTGGGAGATTCTCTCACTGCTAACTTACCTGGCGAAGGAGCGAACTGCTCCGAAAGCTTGTAAAATTAAATAAATCTGTTGGACTATAACCTGGTGTTGTGCGACTTCTCATTACTGATAGCTAAGCAGTGACACCTGCTGGAAAACGTGCGTATGTGCACGCCTCAAGATAACAGAATTGGGCCCTGATGTGATGCCCTCTATAGTCGGGTAGCCCACCAACACTCACTGACTGGACTCGCAGATGAAGAAAGGTCACTCGCACAAAGTACTGGATGGTGGTTGCACTTTATACAGTGCCTTTAACGTGGAGAAAAAGGTCTCGAGGTGGAATGAGTAAAATGGACGCCGGGCCCAGCAAGATCTCGTAAACGAAATGAGTGACCAGCTAATCTGTTTTGGAGGCATTGGTTGAAGGAGCATTGTTGTCCAGGACACTGGGAAAACTCTATGCTCTTCTTCAAATTGTTCCCAGGAATCTTTTATCGTCACCAGAGCAGGTCTCGATTTAACATCTCATCCAAAAGACGGCACCACCGACAGTGCGGCACTCCCTCAGTACTGCACTGGGATTGTCAGCCTGGGTTATATACTCAAGTGTCTTGGAGTGGGCTCTGAACCCACAACCTTCTAATTCCGAGGTGGGAGTGCTACCCACTGAGCCATAATATAGTCAGCAGTTATAGCTACACAAGAAAAAATGACAGGCTACTTTCCTTCAGCTTTTGAACGCATTTCCTCTACAGCTGTAACATTTATGTGGAGCGATTTCCCTTCACACCGACACTATAAGCAGTTATTGTGTACATCTGGAGTCAAGTCACTCCAGAGGGAAGTGGGATGAGATTCCTGGGAGGTGGAAGCCTCATCACTTTGCTCCAGTCAGCTTCGGCCCTGAATCCAGTTTCACTCCACAAAACCTTTTCAGAGTCAGTGTTGGAATGACAGTGCGTTGTAGCCTGCGAGGTCTCATCAGATCAATCATTGGTTTAAGCTTCTGATGTGAACATCAAAAGAAAGATTTCAAGCGGTTTCAGTGTAGCGCGCCCACATAGTCTATCACCTTCCATCCCAACCATGCTTCGTTTTGTATTCTGAATTTGTTGAAGGTTAGTTTCAGACTTGGCTGTCAATCACCGTGGTCAGTACATGAATTGCTGCCAATCAGCTCCGGACTCTGGGAATGGCATGCGGTGAGTACGCTGAAGACATCGTTTTGAACCAATTTTCCTTTGGGATCATTCTCTCTCAGTTAACTAAAAGACACTTAGAGCATTAATATAAAATGACACAGCGAAGGTCAGAACTGTGACCGTTCAGATAAAAAGATACCAATGTAAATGTTGCTCATTATGCGTTAGATAAAGACATGATGCAGTAGCACTTGTGTTGGGAATCAATGGCAATAAAACCTCTGTATAAAGCAGCACTTTCACCTCAATATTTTTATGATTGATGCATATCTATAAATGCAAAATCTTTCAACTGTTAACATTAAAAACTGAAGGCACGATAGTGAACGTTATGTAAAAATGCAGCAGGTAATTTCTTTAAAGGCTCACAGTGATAACAGCTCCACAAGTGTGCTCTTGTGTCAGGGAGCACCTGTCACAACAGGCATTAGAAAACCCGTGATGTTCAGTTATGTTGACAACCAACTACTTAATGCATAAAAAAACTGAACATGCCTTAGGATTGATGAAACCTTTCCACCATCTGCAAGGCACAAGTCAGGAGTGTGATGGAATACTCTCCACTTGCCTGGATGAGTGCAGCTCCAACAACACTCAAGAAGCTCGACACCATCCAGGACAAAGCAGCCCGCTTGATTGGCACCTCATCCACCGCTTTAAACATTCACTCCCTCCACCACCGGCGTACCGTAGCTGCAGTGTGTACCATCTACAAGATGCACTGCAGCAAGTCGCCAAGGCTTCTTCGACAGCACCTCCCAAACCCATGACCTCTTCCACCTAGAAGGACAAGGGCAGCAGGCGCATGGGAACACCACCACCTCCAAGTTCCCCTCCAAGTCACACACCATCCTGACTTAGAAGTATATCGCCGATCCTTCATCGTTGCTGGGTCAAAAACCTGGAACTCCCTACTTAACAGCACTGTGAGAGTACCTTCACCACATGGACTGCAGCGGTTCAAGAAGGCGGCTCACCACCACCTTCTCAAGGGCAATAAGGGATGGGCAATAAATGCTGGCCTTGCCACCGACGCCCACATCCCATAAACTAAAATTAAAAAGTCATTACCCGAGTCTCCACGGGTCACAGACATAGGGAAGGTGAAGTGATCTTCTCCTGCTGCTTTTTGGGAACTGCAACGAGGAAGCGATTGATGGAAGGATGGGAAAGGGAAATCCTTTGTCTATTTTTTGTTCTTGTGCAACTTTATACCACACAATACCTGAGAATGGGTTTAAACCGCCTGTTATAATGGCTGCTTTGGGCTGTAGCTTCCAAATGCTTGTCAAACCTTTGGTTATGAGGATAGTTGAGGAATGCCCCCCTCTGGCTGTGGTTATTTTGGTCGGTGTGGATGCTCGGGTCCTTTACCGTCTCTGAATATGGGTTAATATCGATGGGATTTTCTGCTATTGTTATTGGGTCTAGATCACTGTTTCATGTGGGTCACTAAGTCTCCTGTGTCAGCTGTGGCTCAGTGGTCGCACTCTGAGGCACAGTGTCGTGGGTTCAAATCCCACACCAAAGAAGTGAGCACAAAATCCATGCTGACACTCCAGTGCGGTACTGAGGGAGTGCTGCACTGTTGGATGAGATGTTAAACTGAGGTCCTGTCTGCTCTCTCATATCACCTCTCAACCTTCTCTTTTCCAGTGAGTACATGCCCAATTTACATAATCGCTCCTCATAATCCAATCCCTCCATCCCCTCAATCATTCTGGCTGCTCTCCCCTGTATTGTATCCACTCTTATCCCAATGACCTGCTGGTATGAGGGAGGTGGATTTAGGAGTGCTAATGATGGGAGTCAGCTCATGGCTACTGGTCCTCCGGAATCCAAACTATAAGAGCACCAGTCCAAAAGCAGCTGTAAGGCGGCATTTACATTACAACCTTAATGTCGGACCCTTCAGGGAGTCTCGCTCCAATGTGTCCCGAAATCAGGTCGGGTATAAGAGTACAATGAACAAGAAAAAGATGTAATTGCACAGACTCGTTGAAGAGGGATTAACCAGATGTAGTTAGAAGACGTTATCATAAAGGCATCACATTAGGAGGTCGTTATTAAACATATAAAGGACACAGAAACTGGAGCTCCTTGGAGGACTTTTGATCTAGTCTTGCTGTGGCTAACGTAAGCAGTCAAGATGACATGCTTGTAATTTCCTGAAGGAGTCCTTGGTATGTGAGCATTGGTACCTATAGCTCATGTACACTGCATGTAAGGGGTTGTGTTTTAGAATATAATTGACTTGATTTAATAAAGAATATTAATCAAATATTCAGTGTTTCCTAGTCCTCGAACCTGTATTAGGGGTAAAGGATTTATGACAATATCCTATAATACCTCCACATAAGGCCATGGGGATATATGAGGTTATTCACTTTGGTAGGAAGAATATAAAAACAGAATACTTTATAAATGGTGATAAATTATTAAATGTTGGTGTTCAGAAATGATTTGGGTGTCCTTGTATATGAAACACAGAAGGTTAACATGCAGGTACAGAAAGCAATTAGGAAGGCAAATGGTACGTTAGCCTTTATTGCAAGGGGGTTGGAGTACAAGAGTAAGGAAGTCTTGCTGCAATTGTACAGAGTTTTGGTGAGACCACACCTGGAGTACTGTGCAGAGTTTTGGTCTCCATACCTAAGGAAGAATAAAGAGGGGTGCAACAAAGGTTCACTAGATGATTCCTAGGATGAGAGGGTTGTCCTATGAGGAGAGATTGTGTAGAATGGGCCTATACTCTCTGGAGTTTAGAAGAATAAGAGGTGATCTCACTGAAACATACAAGATTCTGAGGGGGATTGACAGGATAGATGCTGAGAGGCTGTTTCCCCTGGCTGGAGAGTTTAGAACTAGGGGTCACGGTCTCAGGATAAGGGATAGACCATTTAGGACTGAGATGAAGAGAAATGTTTTCACTCAGAGGGTGGTGAATCTTTGGAATTCTCTACCCCAGAGGGCTGTGGATGCTGAATCATTGAGTATATTCGAGGCTGAGATCGATAGATTCTTGGAATTAGAAGAATCGAGGGATATGGAGATCGGGTGGGAAAGTGGAGTTGAGGTTGAAGATCAGCCATGATCTTGTTGAATGGCGGAGCAGGCTCGAGGGGCCGTATGGCCTACTCCTGCTCCTAATTCTTATGTTCTTATGACAATATCCTATAATAAACCCAACAGGGCCCTGTAGTATAACTGCAGCCTCGGTGAACTAACAGCTGATAATACCAGAGAGTAAGCTGTCCTTCAGATGGTGACTACCCCACATTTCCAGCATTTTCTGTTTTTAATTCCAGCGTTTGTGATTTATCTCTATATCTGGAGGCTAATTAACAGGCAAGGTGAATACAACATGTACTGAATAGCCCACACAGTAGGAAGATAGAAAATAACAAGATAAATAGAGGTCTCTTTGACAATAAGAGGACGCCCGTTGCAGTTAAATATCTAAGTAATTCGCCGACTAGCAAGTGCATGTAAATCAAGAGTGCTGGCTGCTTTTTTTTGTTGCTCTTTCCGAATCTTGGGAGAGGAGGGTCTATTACAACACCTTGACACAGACCATGTCATTCCTATAGATCCATGACTAAACATTGGATCATTCTGGTCTGTTTGGCTCAGTATCACATTGCATGGTGGCCTTGTTAAAACCGAAGTTCCCCCTTTTCATTCACTCCCTCCTTTAAGTTCTGAAATGCCAGAGAGTATCCTGAGTAAGAGAGAAGGGAGCTGACCTCGAACTCTGCAAGAGTCCTGAAGGGCTATGGAGAAAGAGTGGGGGACTGGGACTAATTGGAACCCCCATTTTCAAATCCCTCTATGGCCTCGCCCCTCCCTATCTCTGTAATCTCCTCCAGTTCTACAACCCTCCGAGATATCTGCACTCCTCCAATTCTGGTCTATAATCCATCCTTCGCTTCACCATTGGTGGCCGTGCCTTCAACTGCCTAAGTCCTAAGCTCTGAAATTCCCTCCTTAAGCCTCTCTGCTTCTCTACCTCTCTCTTCTCCTTCAAGAAACTCTTAAAACCTACCTCTGTGACCAAGCCCTGTCCTAATATCTCTTTATGTGGCTCAGAGTCAGATTTTTTCTGATTACGCTCCTGTGAAGCGCCTTGGGGACATTTTACTACGTTAAAGGCACTATATAAATGCAAGTTGTTGTTGTTGAATAGCTCGCTCAAAGAACTTGCACAGGCACGATGGGCGGAATCCCCTGAATGGGCTCCTTCCGTGCGGTAAGATTCTATGATTCCATGTTGACTTGACTTGTCTGATTGTGGGAAGCGTTGGCCCTCATGGCCCTGCTGGGATCAGAAACTCGCTGGATGGTGGTGGGGGGGGGGGGGGGGGATCACAGGCGTGACTCTGAGCCTTTCTCTCTAACGATCTTTTGTACTGGTTCCACCACATGGAGAAAACTCACTGGCTCACTTGCTGAAAATTGAGCAAACATTCCTTCCAAACATGTAGTAGGATTTCACACCAATGCTCTGGGCCCCAGCTCTGTGCAATACCATTAATCATTTTGAATGCTCTTTTATACAAAATGAACTGTTTCTTGATGTGGATCTCACAGGTTATGCAGTCTGATCTCACTGTTACTGCTCTCGATTGCCAGATTTGTAATTTTTAGGCTGAGTATGGACCTCTTTTAATCTGCATGCAGCCCACTGGACTTTATTGTGACCTATGTTCTATTCAATTCATATCAAGTTCTTTGCCTACGTTCTCCTTGGTACAGTAAATATTTAAGGGCATAAATTAATGTATTATCCTTCACAGACACTGCCATAGCTACCACCTCCCTAATCCTGCTCTTCTTAATGCCTTAAAGCAACTGGAGAAGGTAACACAGCAATTTTCAGCGTGGTTTTAAGCCAGTAACACACCCATTCTGGATCGGGCTTATGGGCTGCCAAAAGATAAGAGTGGCACATTCCTAGTTAGAAAGGGTACAAGGACATTGCTAGTTATGGAGGGTAAATTACTAGTTAGTTACCAGAGCTTTTCTTCAATTGGTTGGAAGTGCTTTTGTTGCTTCTCCCAGGAGATTGGCTGCCGCGTTTCCTACATTACAGCAGTGACTACACTTCACAACTACCTCACTGGCTGTAAAGCGCTTCAGGGTGTCCTGAGGTGGTGAAAGGACCTATGTAAATGCAAGTTCTTGCTTTAGAGCAAAAACCACCAGCAGAGGGTGGCAGAGGGCAGCATACAAACGCAACCAGCTTTGACTGAGAGTATCTGTCACCCTCCTGTATCCTGTCTAGTGCAAGACCACTTCCGAGGGTGATCTCAAACTGGCACACTCCAGAAACCCTCGCAGCTTGTTCAATGGCACCAGGAATCTACCTACCGTTGGAATGGTCTTCCCCATTCTTCCTGTGAATTTTACTATCCATCTATAGCTGTATAGGTGCATCGATTTGACAGGGGGGTAAATATCAGACAATATCACTAAAATCTTCAGCAGCTCTGAATGCTCCTCCCTTCCTCCCACAGTGTATTAGCAACTCAGTTTACAAATCCTCCTTGCTTCTATTGTTAAAATGAAGCAGCAAATTTCACATGAATCGGCAAGCCAGTGGGGGAAAGAATCATAGAAATTTACAGCACAGAAGGAGGCCATTCAGCCCATCTTGTCCGTGCCGGCCGACAAAGAGCTATCCAGCCTAATCCCACTTTCCAGCTCTTGGTCTGTAGCCCTGTAGGTTACGGCACTTCAAGTACATATCCAAGTACTTTTTAAATATGATGAGGGTTTCTGCCTCTACCATCCTTTCAGGCAGTGAGTTCCAGAACCCCACCACCCCCGGGTGAAAAAATTTCTCCTCAAATCCCCTCTAAACCTCCGACCAATTATTTTAAATCGGTGCCCCCTGGTTATTGACCCCTCTGCTAAGGGAAATAGGTCCTTCCTATCCATTCTATCTAGGCCCCTCATAATTTTATACACCTCAATTGGGTCTCCCCTCAGCCTCCACTGTTCCAAAGAAAACAACCCCAGCCTGTCCAATCTTTCCTCATAGCTAAAATTCCCCAGCCCAGGCAACATCCTCATAAATCTCCTCTGCACCTCCTCTAGTGCAATCACATCCTTCCTGTAATGTGGTGACCAGAACTGCACGCAGTATTCTAGCTGCGGCCTAACTAGTGTTTTATACAGTTCAAGCATAACCTCCCTGCTCTTATATTCTGTGCCTCGGCTAATAAGGGCAAGTATCCCGGATGTCTTCTTAAACATCTTATCTACCTGTCTTGCTACCTTCAGGGACTGTGGACTATAAGGATGGGAACCATAAGTGAGAAGAACACAATTTATTAATGGTTAGAAGGACCATTTTGAAGACAGATAATGTAACTTACATTCTCCTTCTTCCACCCATTCTAAGGGTGTCAGCCGTGGCTCAGTGGGTAGCACTCTCATCTCTGAGTCAGAAAGTCATGGGTTCAAGTCTAACTCTAGAAACCTGAGCACACAATCCACGCTGACATTCCAGTGCAATATCAAAGGAGCTGCCGTTTGGATGAGACGTTAAACCAAGACCATGACGGTCCTCTCAGGTGGACATAAAAGATCCAATGGCATTATTTTGAAGAAGAGCAGGGGAGTTCTCCCTGCTGTCCTGGGCCAATATTTTTCCCTCGACCAGCATCACTAAAAACAGATTATCTGGTCATTATCACATTCCTGTTTGCGGGATCTTGCTGTGCGCAAATTGGCTGCCCTGTTTCCTACATTACAACAGTGACTCCACTTCCAAAAAAAAGTACTTCAAGTTGTTTTTGATAGAGAGTAAAAGCTGCAAATTTCAGTTCCTGAGGTCAGCTCATGGAAGTTCACACAAGAAAAAGCTGGTTTTTTTTAATTACTATTTCAAAATTTAGCGCTTTAGCACTCCGGTGACGCTCCTCGGGGGTTTTCATGCTGCTCTGCCACCGCTGTAACTTCAGCAGAAACCCTGTTTCCCGGCGTTTGATTCGTGTGGACGGTATAGCTGAGTGTTGCCAGGGTGTTCAACTTCGGAGAAAGAAAGGACGGCAGAACATAGCAGGGGGAGCTTGTCGTGTAGAGGTTATGGTGCTGGACAAGCTACTGTTACCTCCAGACATGACTATTCCAATGCTCTTCTGGCTAGCCACCCACTTCCCACCATTCGTAAACTTGAGCTCATCCAAAACGCTGCTGCCCGTAGCCTAGCTCGCTCTCAGTCCCGTTCACCCATCACCCCTGTGCTCTCTGACTTACATTGGCTCCTGATCCGTCAATGCCTCGATCTTAAAATTCTCATCCTTGTGTTCAAATCCCTCCATAGCCTCGCCCCTCCCTATCTCTGTAATCTCTTCCAGCCCCACAACCCCCCCGAGATCTCTGCGCTCCTCCAATTCTGGCCTCTTGCTTATCCCCAGTTTCCTTTACCACTGGCAGCCGTCTAGGTCCTAAGCTCTGGAATTCCCTCCCTAAACCTCTCCGCCTTTCTCTCCTCCTTTAAGGTGCTCCTTAAAACCTACCTCTTTGACCAAGCTTTGGATCACCGGTTGGATAATTGCTCCTGTGAAGCATCTTGGGACGTTTTACTACGTTAAAGGCGCTATATAAATGCAAGTTGTTGTTGAATGTTCAACATGGCAAGTTCTAAAATTAAATTCAGTAAATCGGGTAATTTGAAGAGGGAGGAATGACGATGAGGGTTTGCTGGAAAAACAGCCACCAGGTTCATTAATACCATTCAGGAAGAGAGAATCTGCTGCCCTCTGGATTGGCTGAGCATGGCACTCCAGACCAGGTAGTTGTTATGTTACTGGACTAATAATCCAGAGAACATGAGTTCAAATCCCACCATGGCAGTCTGAGGATTTGAATTCAGTTTGAAAAGTCTGCAAATAAAAAGCTGGTCTCAGTAAATCGGTGATCATGAAACTGTCAGTTTGTTCCAAAAGCCCTACTGGTTCATTAATGTCCTTTCAGGAAGGAAACCTGCTGTCCTTACCAACGTTCCCGCTAAGCCGCGCAGTGGGCTGGGGGTCCCGCACAGGCCGCTCACCAGCTTTTACACGGAAGAAACCGCGCGTGCGCGAAAATTTGACTGGGCCACGCAGCCAGTTAAAGGCCCCATGCAGGGAAAAAGAGAGGGAACATTGGTCCTTACCCAGTCTAGCCCATATGTGACTCCAGTAGTTGACTCTTAACTGCCTTCTGAAGTGGCCTAGCAAGCCATTCAGTTATGCCAGGGTAACTAGGGATGGGCAATAAATGCCGGCCTTGCCAGCGACACCCACATCCTGATAATTTCAAACAAACAAATCTGATATTTGGATGGTAACCTAACAGACTTCACCTGACGAAGGAGCAGCGCTCCGAAAGCTTGTGATTTCAAATAAAGCTGTTGGAGTATAACCTGGTGTTGTGCGACTTCTCACTTTTAACAGACTATTGGCAGTCAATCCTGACTCTTTTGCCCCTCAGACATGTGACCCAATGGAGATGTGGCACTGTTCAGGCGTGACGTCTCTGTGGCCTCACCTTCAGATAGGACGTTCCTGAAAGGTTTGACACTATGCACATAGAATCATAGAATGGTAACAGCACAGAAGGAGGCCATTCGGCCCGTCGAGCCCATGCCGGCTCTCTGCAAGAGCGCTTCAGCTTGTCCCACTCCCTCGCCCTTTCCCCGTAGCCCTGCAAATTTTTTTCCTTCAGGTACTTATCCAATTCCCTTTTGAAAACTATGCTTGAATCTGCCTCCACCACCCTTTCAGGCAGTGCATTCCAGATCCTAACCACTCGCTGCGTAAAAAAGTTTTTCCCATGTCGCCTTTGGTTCTTCTGCCAATCACCTTAAATCTGTGTCCTCTGTTTCTTGACCCTTCCGCCAATGGGAACAGTTTCTCTCTATCTACTCTGTCTAGACCCCTCGAGATTTTGAACACCTCTATCAAATCTCCTCTCAAGGAGAACAACCCCAGTTTCTCCAGTCTATCCACGTAACTGAAGTCCCTCATCCCTGGAACCATTCTTGTAAATCTTTTCTGCACCCTCTCTAAGGCCTTCACATCCTTCCTAAAGTGCGGTGCCCAGAATTGGACACAATACTCCAGTTGAGGCCTCTCCTTGTTCTTCCTACCAAAATGCATCCACGTATCCGCCCATTCCACCAGCCTGCCTATGTCCTCTTGAAGTCTAATGCTATCCTCCTCACTGTTCACTATACTTCCAAGTTTTGTGTCATCTGCAAATTTTGAAATTGTGCCCTGTACACCCACATCCAAGTCATTAATATATATCAAGAAAAGCAGTGGTCCTAGTACCGACCCCTGGGGAGCACCACTGTGTACCTTCCTCCAGTCCAAAGAACAACCGTTCACCACTACTCTGTTTCCTGTCACTTAGCCAATTTCGTATCCATGCTGCCACTGTCCCTTTTATTCCATGGGCTTCAAGTTTGCTGGCAAGCCTATTATGTGACACTTTATCAAAGGCCTTTTGGAAATCCATGTGGGTTGCAGATTCACGTTTCTCTGCTCACCATTTCCGCCCATTAATTGAAGTTTAATCTCGTGGTCATTGATTTTTTTCTTGGCATTAGCCGATTTCACAGTGGGATTTGAACTCACGGCCTCTGGTTTATTGTACCCGCTGACGGGAGGCGATGTCATCCTTTTCGGACAATAAAGAAGTACCATTGTCAACATTAAGCTAAAAAGATTTTGAACCTGGTTCAGTGAAATAAGATTTACAACCGCAATCAAAACATAATTAACTTTATTTACGAAAATTGCAAAGCAGTAGACAGTCGGGATGGCTTTACAAAATGGCCAGGAGCGAAATGCATCAAGAAAGGGTTATATTACAAAGAGTCACAGGTAGCCTCATCGCTTGCACTCGCTGACTTAATTCTCAACAGCATCAACAGCACTAGTTCAGTTGTTTGTTCCTTCTCTCTCTCTCTCTCTCTCTCTCTCGAGTCCACACCCCGCAGGCACTGGTGAAAAATGTCCCTTTTGTTTTGAATGAAAGTACTTTGGCACGATTGCTGAGCTGTATTTATGTTTAAATTACTGGTGCAGAGCACAGAAACTTTACATTTTCCAAGATGTGTCCTGCCTTTTTCAATATAGAAAACCTATTTGAGCTTTTAAGCCATTTGATAGAAATGAGAGTTTCTTGAAGTCGGTTGTTAGATGTGCACCCTTTAATACCTGGCTGTCCTGTTTCGACTTCTTGGAGTATTTGTCTTGTACAGTTAAACGGTCAGAGTAATTAGAATGCAGGAAACTCCCATACGATATTTAGCATAGTTTCACGACACAGATTGTAGAATCACAAGGAGCTACTTGGAGAACAGAAACATGAGTAGTAGTCTGGACAGTGCAAGTTGCAATTGCAAATATTGTTTTTGTAAAGGAACATACAGCTAAGCTTCCAAATCCATTTTTAACAGATGCCGCAGTTTTTGAGAGCAGTGCTGTTTGAAGTCATTGGGCTGGATTTTCAATGACCCGTGGAGTCGGGTTTGGAGGCGTGTGGGGGGTTAAAGTTGCAGATTCGGGGGTCCCGACCCCATCCCGCCCCTATCCCACCTCCACGCAATTTTGACAAAATCGGTCGCGGGGTTCCCGACTCCGTCCCGCCTCCAAGAGGCGGGAGAGGCCATTAAAGCCCTTAACTGGCTCTGTAATGCCATTTTGAAACGTTTTAGCTAGTTTAACCCTTTTCCGACGTGAAGTATGCCTGATGTGAAACACTCCAGTGAAACCTGGCGGGAGCACAAGTGGATAGCTGACTATCAGCTGCAGGTCCACTATTACAACGGAGATGTGATGAAGGTAGTAGTAGTATTGTGATGAAGGTAGTAGTAGTATTAGGTCTGAAAGTCGCCTCTGATGCTGCTGCATTGAATGTCTTCAGAGACTGCCTGGATGGAAAAAAAATTCATTCTCTCTCTCTCATATCCAGGTCCACTCACAGCTAAAGCCAGGCAGTCTCTGACCTGCAATGATGACATCATCAGAGGCGACTTTCAGACTGAAACCACTAATTGGTTCATGGGTTCCCACATGCTGGAACTCAATTGCCCAATTAAGTGAAAATTGCATCATTCATCCACATTAATCTGGAGTCGGGGGGGGCAACACGAATTGCGGATCACATGACCCCAACCCGACCCCAAGACAAAATCCAGCCCATTGTGTCTCCACACAGACCTGCTCAGAGTCTGCAGCGTTTAGGGGGAAAAATTGGGTCGCACCCCCTTTGGGGCGCTAACTTTGCCAGGGCACTACTTTTAGCACCCTGACAAAGTTAGCGCCCCCACGGCCGAAATTGAATGGTAGAACCCCAAGCAGGAGGCGGGACGCTACTGGAAGTGCTCCCCCTCCCTCTTGGGGCGCTCCCATTGAATACCGTGGCGCTACGTACAGCAGCGCCACACGCGTCGGCACATAGCGCCGCAGTACTGCAGGCCTCCCTCCCCTGATTAAAGGGGAGGGGCCTAGCACCGCGTGCACCGGGGCTCTGCTGGACCAGCGGGGAGCGGGGTGTCGGGAAAAGAGCCCGGCACTCAAGAGGAGCGCCGGGCTGACCGATCGTGGCCGGCACCCCGCAGGAGGAGGCCAGAGGGGGCAGGTGCTGGCAGGCGGCCCCAAAAAAATGGCTGCCCTGGCACCTGCCCTTTAATTTGCGCCGCCCCGGCCACAAACACGGCACGCTGACCCTGTCGGACAGAGCGTCCAGCAGTAGGTCAGGGGGCTCGAGCCAAGTCATCGCCAGAGGCGCAGTGCAGTGGGGCACTAACGGCTACCCCCACCGCTAACCGCCTGCTGAATTTCACGGGAGGCGTTAGCCGCGCCGCGCCCAAGCGCTAGGGGCCTTGCGCCCCGTTCGTGCCCCCTCAGGGCGCCAACGGGAGGCGCAAAGCAACCAAATTTTTCCCCCTCTTCACAAGGCCGTGATACACAGAGCATGCCAGAACATCAACAGTTTTAAACTTGTTTGAGTAGCAAAAGCTGTAGGCAGGTCGGAGTCCAGCTGGCTGCAGACTCCCCATGGCCCAGAAAATTCCAAAGATCGATTTAAACAGAAATTGCCGGAAACTCTCAGTAAGTCAGGCGGCGTCTGTTGAGAGAGAAACAGAGTTAATGGTTAAGGTCAATGACCTTTCATCATAACCGGTTCTGATGAAGAGTCATGGACCTGAAACATTAACCCTACACCCTCCTCTCTTCACAGGTGCTTCCTGAGGTGCTGAGTGCTTCCAGCACTTTCTGTTTTTATTTCAGATTTACAGCATCTTCAGTATTTTGCTATTTTCCCCCACCCGCAAAATCAATTTGTTCAATGATGGTTAAGAAGCAGTTTTCAAGGCAGTATATGAAAATAAAGCTACTGAATTATTTAAACCTGGATAGCTAGTTCTTTGTTTTCTTAGCATTTCATTTATATTGTGTCAAGTGTAAATACACTATTCAGGCAAACCCTCCTGCTGCATCAGTGGAAGCAGCCATCACATACTTCCGCAAATCTCCAGTCACCCACACACAGAAATAATCCCGCCACTGGTCAAACAAGCCCAGCGTCAGTCACCTCATGCATGGCTTACCAATTAAAATAGCAGCTCACAGAGCTGATCGCCAGACTCCCGGTCATAGCCTTGACTTCTTATTACTCAGCGAGTTGTTATAATCTAGAATGCGCTGCCTGAAAGGGCGGTGGAAGCTGATTCAATAGTGACTTTCAAAAGGGAATTGGATAAATACTTGAAAAGGAAAACTTGCAGTGCTATGGAGAAAGAGCAGGGGAGTGGGATTAATTGGAGAGCTCTACCAAAGTACCAGCACAGGCACGATGGGCTGAATGGCCTCCTCTGTGTTGTGTCGTTCTATGATCTGCGATTCTATGACTTCGGAAACCACGACTGCTTGTTCAGGTGTCAGAAAGTCCACTGCCCCGAGCGCCGTTTCTTTCTCGAAGGTCAGGACCAGTAGCAAGTATCCTTCAGCAGTCTGAAGGGCCAGAGGAGATACAAACCAGGGGCAGAGGAAGAGAGGAAAATCCGAGAAAGCTCATTATTTAAACCACACGGCGTGGCCACAGTTAACGAGTTCTGAGATCACACTTCCCGTCAGCTCACCGCAGAGATCCAAACTTGGTTTATAAAGTCAGAGAATGCTGGACACACTCATCAGGTCAGGTAGCATCTGTGGAGAGGACAGGCACATTAAAATTTCAGGCATGAGATCTGATGGCAGGGTACACCTGAAAATTTACCAGAAACAAAACAATGTGGATAAAAAGTTACTACCATGTTAAACACCTGCACTTTTACTCCAGAATAATTCAGGCTGTGTCAAAATAACTCACTGCTTAGAAGAATTGAGAAATTGCAACATTTATAAAATGGGGAAAGGGAGCGCAACCAAAGCCAGAGCTCCCTGGATGACGAAGGAGTTAGAGAGTAGGATGAAGCAGAAGAAGGGGGTGTATGACAAATGGCAGCTTGATAATACAAGGAAGAAGCAGGCTGAATATAAAAAATACAGAGAAGTGAAAAAGGAAATAAGAGGTGAAAAGAGACAGTACAACAACAACAACAACAACTTGTATTTATATAGCGCCTTTAATGTAGTAAAACGTCCCAAGGTGCTGCACAGGGGTATTAAAAGACAAAAAATTTGACACCGAGCCACATAAGGAGAAATTAGGGCAGGTGACCAAAAGCTTAGTCAAAGAGGTAGGTTTTAAAGAGCGTCTTAAAGGAGAAAAGAGAGGTAGACAGGCAGAGAGGTTTAGACAGGGAATTCCAGAGCTTAGGGCCTAGGTAACAGAAGGCACGACCACCAATGGTTGAGTGATTGTATTCAGGGATGCTCAAGAGGCCAGAATTAGAGGAGCGCAGATATCTCGGGGGGTTGTAGGGCTGGAGGAGATTACAGTGATAGGGAGGGGCGAGGCCATGGAGGGATTTGAAAACAAGGATGAGAATTTTGAAATCGAGGTGCTGCTTAACGGGGAGCCAATGCAGGTCAGCGAGCACAGGGGAGATGGGCGAACGGGACTTGGTGCGAGTTAGGACACGGGCAGCCGAGTTTTGGATGATCTCAAGTTTACGGAGGGTAGAATGTGGGAGGCCAGCCAGGAGTGCATTGGAATAGTCACGTCTAGAGGTAACAAAGGCATGGATGAGGGTTTCAGCAGTGGATGAGCTGAGGCAGGGGCGGAGACGTGCGACGTTACGGAGGTGGAAATAGGCGGTCTTAGTTATGCTGTGGATATGTGGTTGGAAGCTCATTTCAGGGTCAATTATGACACCAAGGATGCGAACAGTGTGGTTCAGCCTCAGACAGATGTTAGGGATGGGGGTGGAGTCGGTGGCTAGGGAACGGAGTTTGTGGCGGGGACTGAAAACAATGGTCTTCCCAATATTTGATTGGAGAAAATTTCTCCTCATCCAGAACTGTATGTCGGACAAGCAGTCTGACAATTTAGAGACTGTGAAGGGGTCGAGAGAAGTGGTACTGAGGTAGAGCTGGGTGTCGTCAGCGTACGTGTGGAAACTGACGCTGTGTTTTCAGATGATGTCGCCAAGGGGCAACATGTAGATGAGAAATAGGAGGGGCCAAGGATAGATCCTTGGGGGACACCAGAGGTAACGATGCGGGAGCGGGAAGAGAAGCTGTTGCAGGTGATTCTCTGGCTACGATTAGATAGACAAGAATGGAACCAGGCGAGTGCAGTCCCACCCAGCTGGACGATGGTGGAGAGGCGTTGGAGAAGGATGGAGTGGTCAACCGTGTCAATGGCTGCAGACAAGTCAAGAAAGACGAGGAGGGATAGTTTACCTTTGTCACAGTCACAAAGGATGTCATTTGTAATTTTGATGAGAGCCGTTTCAGTACTATGGCAAGGGTCGAAACCTGATTGGAGGGATTCAAACATGGAATTGCGGAAAAGATGGGCATGGATTTGGGAGGCAACAACATGTTCAAGGACTTTGGAGAGGAAAGGGAGGTTGGAGATGGGGCGGTAGTTTGCAAGGACGGAGGGATCAAGAGTTGGTTTTTTGAGGAGAGGGGTGATGACGGCAGATTTGAGGGAGCGGCGACAGTACCTGAGGAGACAGAACCTTTAACAATGTTAGCTAACATGGGAGCCAGAAAAGGAATAACAACAGAAAACGCTGGAAGCACTCAGCAGGCCAGGCAGCATCCGTGGAGAGAGAAACAGAGTTAACGTTTCAGGTCTGTGACACTTCATCAGAACTGGAAAAGGTTAGAGATGTAACAGATTTTAAGCAGGTGTAGAGACAGGGAAAAGGGGGGGAGGGGAGGAAGGAATTGAAGGAACAGTCTGTGCTAGGGTAGGAGGCAGGAGTGGTTAAATGTTGCGAATGGGGATGACAGAATCATCAACAGCTGCCTGAAAAATGGGGGCATGGGTTATAGTCTGAAATTGTTGAACTCAATGTTGAGTGCAGAAGGCTGTAAAGTGCCTAATCGAAAGATGAGGTGCTGTTCCACGAGCTTACGTTGAGCTTCATTGGAACAGTGTAAGAGGCCGAGGACAAAGAGGTCAGAGTGGGAGTGGAGCGGAGAATTAAAGTGACAGGCGACCGGAAGCTCGGGGTCACCCTTACGGACTGAACGGAGGTGTTCCACAAAGCGATCACCCAATCTGCGTTTGGTCTCCCCAATGTAGAGGAGACCGCATCGTGAGCAGCGAACACAGTATACTAGATTGCAAGAAGTACAAGTAAATCGCTGTTTCACCTGGAAGGGGTGTTTGGGGCCCTGGACATTGGGAAGGGAGGAGGTAAAAGGGCAGGTGATGCATCTCCTGCGCTTGCACAGGATGGTGCCGGGCGAAGGGGAAGGGGTGCTGGGGGTGATTGAGGAGTGGACCAGGGTGTTGCGGAGGGAGCGGTCCCTTCGGAATGCTGAAAGGGGAGGTGAGGGGAAGATGCATTTGGTGGTGGGATCACGTTGGAGGTGGCGGAAATGGCGGAGGATGATCCGTTGAATGTGGAGGCTGGTGGGGTGAAAGGTGAGGACAAGGGGAACCCTAACGTGGTTCTGGGAGGGAGGGGAAGTGGTGAGAGCAGAAGTGCGGGAAGTTGGGTGGTCAGCGGTTTTGTGGGAATAGGGTCAAGGGAGCAGGAAGTGGGTCTCATAGACAAGATGAGTGCAGAGAGGTCATGAGGGAAGATCGGAGAGAAACTGGAGAAAGATGTGAGTTCAGGGCTAGGGTAGGGGGGAACCTTAGAGAAGTTTGTCCCGGTGGGCTAGGGGAAGGATGGGAAGTGGCAGAGGCAACTGAACGGATAGTCTCAATCTTAGAGACAATAAAGTCCATGAGCTCCTCACACTTGTTGTCGGAGGTGAGGGTGGAGGAGACAGGGGAGAGGGGTTGAAGAAGACTGTTAGCAGTAGAGAATAGGAGCTGGGGTTTATCTTTGCATTCCAGTATGATTCTGGAATAGTGAGCAATTTTGGCAGACGAGAGCAGCACCCGATAATGCTTTACATGGTCCAGCCAGATCTGGTGGTGACTGGCTAAACCAATTGTTCACCATATCTGTTCAAGTCTGCGTCCCTTTAAATTAAGGGAGCAAGATGAGGGCCGTACCAGGGGGAATGGCCAGGGTGAGAGAGTAATGGTTTTAATAGGGACTAGGGCATCAAAGGTGGTGGTGAGGGTGTGGTCGAGCAGATCGAGAGCTGCAGAAATGTTGTGGTGAATGGAGGGCCAAAGACCGGAAAGTTGGGATTTCATAAGTGAAGTTGTAAGAGAGTTGGGAGAGAGTTTTTTCCAGGGCTGGACACAGAAGGAAGTAGGGTTGGGGGTGGGTGGTGGTGGAAGGGGGATGTGGGTTGAGAGCGATACGAGGAAGTGGTCAAAGATGGCCTTATCTGCGATTGACACAATGGGAGTAGCGAGGCCATGAGAGATGGCAAGGTCGAGGGGGTGGTCGTGAATATGGGTTGGGGAGTTTACATGGAGGGAGAGATTAACGGAGGATAGGAGGCTAGTGAACTCAGAGGAGAGAGAGCATGATGAATTGAGATGGAGGTTGAAATCACAGAGGATGAGAAGTTGTTCGGTGCAAAGGCTGAGGGAGGAGAGCAGTGCAGATATCTCAGTAATAAAATTTTTATTGTACTTGGGTGGGCGGTAGAGAACAAGAATTTTAAAGGAGAGGTGAGAGGGGTGGAATAAGGTGAGATGCTCAAAGGATGAGGAAGTGCTGGAGGAGTAAGGGGACAGACCAAGGTGTGATTTGGTGCTGAGATCCACACCGCCACCATGGCAGTCTGAGCGGGGCAAGTGGTGGAAGGTGTAGCCAGGCGGGGAGGCTTCATTTAAGGGTATGGTGTCATCACACCTCAACCAAGTTTCCGTCAGGGCCCTGATGTCGATGCAAAAATCCACGATAAGTTCATGGTTGGCAAGAGCCTTGTTCGCAAGTGAACGGACATTCTGGAGGGAGATGCGGAGAGGGTCGGTGATGGCTGATCCACTGCCAGCGTCCACAGAGTCAGCGCTGGGGGGGGGATGAGTCAGATGGGGAGGAGATTGGCAAGATTTGCCCCCAGTGGGCGCACTGGGAGGGAAGGTCGGCGAGAGAGAACAGGAAATTAGAGATGCATGTAACAAGGGTACTACAGTAATCATGGGTGACTTTAATCTGCATAGACTGGCCAAACCAAATTAGCAATAATACTGTGGAGGATGAATTCCTGGAGTGTGTACAAGAAGGTTTTTTAGACCAGTACGTTGAGGAGCCAACTAGGGAACAGGCTATCCTAGATTGGGTATTGTGCAATGAGAAGGGGTTAATTAATAATCTTGTTGTGTGGGGTCCTTTAGGGAAGAGTGACCATAACAAGATAGAATTCTTCATTAAGATGGAAAGTGAAGAAGTCCAATCTGAAACTAGGGTCCTAAATCTAAACAAAGAAAACTACAATGGTATAAGGAGTGAGTTGGCTATGATAGATTGGGGAGCTTCATTAAAAGGCATGATGGTGGATAGGCAATGGCTAACATTTAAGGAACGAATGCATGAATTGCAACAGTTATACATTCCTTTCTGGCGCAAAAACATAAAAGGAAAAGCGGCCCAACCATGGCTAACAAAAGAAATTAAGGATAATATTAGATCCAAAGAAGAGTCATATAAAGTTGCCAGAAAAAGTAGCAAGCCTGAGGATTGGGAGCAGTTTAGAGTTCAGCAAAAAAGGACCAAGAGATTGATTAAGAGGGGAAAAATAGAGTATGAGAGTAAACTTGCAAGGAACATAAAAGCGGATTGTAAAAGCTTCTACAAGTATGTAAAAAGAAAAAGATTAGCGAAGACAAATGTAGGTCCTTTACAGTCAGAAATGGGAGAATTTATAATGGGGAACAAGGAAATGGCGGAGCAATTAAACAAATACTTTGGTTCTGTCTTCATGGAAGAGGACACAAATAACTTCCCAGAAATGCTAGGGAACCAAGGGTCTAGTGAGAAGGAGGAATTAAAGGAAATTAGTATTAGTAAAAAATAGTGCTGGAGAAATTAATTGGACTGAAAGCTGATAAATCCCCAGGGCCTGATAATCTGCATCCCAGAGTACTAAAAGAGGTAGCCATGGAAATAGTGGATGCATTGGTTGTCATCTTCCAAAATTCTATAGATCATGGAACAGTTCCTGCAGATTGGAGGGTGGCAAATGTAACCCCACTATTTAATAAAGGAGGGAGAGAGAAAACAGGGAACTACAGACCAGTTAGCCTAACATCAGTAGTAGGGAAAATGCTAGAGCCTATTATAAAGGATGTGATACCAGGACACTTAGAAAATATCAACGGGATTAGACAAAGTCAACATGGATTTATGAAAGGGAAATCATGTTTGACAAACCTACTGGAGTTTTTTGAGGATGTAACTGGTAGAATAGATAAGGGATAACCAGTGGATGTGGTGTATTTGGATTTTCAGAAGGCCTTTGATAAAGTCCCACATAAGAGGTTAGTGTGCAAAATTAAAGCATATGGGATTGGGGGTAATATACTGGCATGGATTGAAAATTGGTTAACAGACAGGAAACAGAGAGTAGGAATAAATGGGTCTTTTTCGGGGTGGCAGGCGGTGACTAGTGGGGTACCGCAGGGATCAGTGCTTGGGCCCCAGCAATTCACGATATATATCAATGATTTGGATGAGGGAACCAAATGTAATATTTCCAAGTTTGCTGACGACACAAAACTAGGTGGGATTGTAAATTGTGAGGAGGATGCAAAGAGGCTTCAAGGCGATTTAGACAAGTTGAGTGAGTGGGCAAATACATGGCAGATGCAGTATAACGTGGATAAATGTGAAGTTATCCACTTCGGTAGGAAAAACAGAAAGGCAGAGTATTATTTAAATGGTGAAAGATTGGGAAATGTTGATGTACAAAGGGACCTGGGTGTCCTTGTACACCAGTCACTGAAAGCAAACATGCAGGAGCAGCAAGCAGTTAAGAAGGCAAATTGTATGTTGGCCTTCATTGCAAGAGAATTTGAGTACAGGAGCAAGGATAGAAACATAGAAACATAGAAAGTAGGAGCAGGAGTAGGCCATTCGGCCCATCGAGCCTGCTCCACCATTCAATACGATCATGGCTGATCATCCAAATCCAGTACCCTGTCCCTGCTTTCTCACACAGAATCCCCATCGAGCCTGCACCGACACATATCCCACCCTATCCCCGTAACCCCACGTATTTAATTCCCCCTAACATATCCCTTCCTATCCTATCCCCGTAACCCCACATATTTAATCCCCCCCTAACACTAAGGGTCAATTTATCATAGCCAAATCAACCTAACCCGCACATTTTTGGATGTCTTACTACAGTTATACAGGGCCTTGGTGAGACCACACCTGGAGTACTGTGTGCAGTTTTGGTCTCCTTACCTAAGAAAGGATATACTTGCCATAGAGGGAGTGCAGCAAAGGTTCACCAGACTGATTCCTGGGATGGCAGGACTGTCGTATGAGGAGAGATTGGGTCGACTAGGCCTGTATTCACTAGAGTTTAGAAGAATGAGAGGGGATCTCATTGAAACGTATACAATTCTGACAGGGCTAGACAGACTGGATGCAGGGAGGATGTTTCCCCTGGCTGGGGGGTCTAGAACAAGGGGTCACAGTCTCAGGATATGGGGTAGGACATTTAGGACTGAGATGAGGAGAAATTTCTTCACTCAGAGGGTGGTGAACCTGTGGAATTCTCTACCACAGAAGGCTGTGGAGGCCAAGTCACTGAATATATTTAAGAAGGAGATAGATAGATTTCTAGACACAAAAGGCATGAAGGGGTATGGGGAGAGAGCAGGAATATGGTATTGAGATAGAGGATCAGCCATGATCATATTGAAATGGCGGAGCAGGCTCAAAGGGCTGAATGGCCTACTCCTGCTCCTATTTTTCTATGTTTCTATGGGACAGTTGGAGTTGCTGCTCGTAAGGAGGCAGCGATGAGTGCCTCGATGGGCCCTGCGTAGGATTCCAAGAGAGGCACAGAGGGAAGCTGTGGGCTTATCTAAGAGGGAGTGCAGCCTGGGACGGCAGCAGGAGAGTAGGAAGGTCGAAGAGTAATGAAGGATTGGGGTAGGGATTTGGGAGGGCAGAATATCCGAGAGAGGAGAGATGAAAGGAGGCATGACGACAGGAGAGAGCGGTCAGAGAGGGATAGAGAGAAAAGGAAAAGAGGGGGGAAAAGTGGAAAAGTATTGAATGGCTCGGGTCCGGAGTGGCAGCCAAAGTGCGCACGTGAATGGATATGGGAAAAGCTCAGTTTACATAGGCCTGTTTACATGTAATAATGGAATACATATTTCCTGGTAGCAGGGCATAGTTTGGGGACAATAGTAGGGAGACCAGGGTCAAAGTCAGAGGTCCCATGGAAGGACAAAGCCGACGTGAGCAGGATGGGGCCGATACGGAGCATCAACGAACCGCTGTCCAAAGCAGGTGAGTGAAATCCAGAAGCTATTTGAAGGGTAGGGAGTTCGAGGATGGAGGTTGTTGCTGTAGTAATGAGAGTCGGTAGCAGTGCAGAGAGATGATGGCTAAATTGGCGCAAGTTGGAGGTCACCGTAGATCACAGCGGCGGAGAAAAAGTAAAACCATAAACCAGTGACCAGCAGCTGCCACCTACAAGCCAGCAGAGCTGAAAAACCAGTAGAACCAGTTCAGCAGTGACACAGCCTCAGAGGGGAAAAGAGACAGTACAAGACTCGAGGAACAGCACCTCATCTTTCGTTTAGGCACTTTACAGCCTTCCGGACTCAATATCGAGTTCAACAATTTCAGATCATAACCTTGACCCCTACCACACATATATATACATTTTATCCACCCTTTTGGTTTGTGCCTTTTTCCTTTTTTTTCTCTCTCTCCCCCCACGGCAGCTGTCTCTCATTCTGCCAGCATTTCACACTTCACAATTCTAGCCACCTTTTGTTTCTTAACCTGTCCCATTACCATCTCGTCTTGCCTTGAGCATCTCTTAATGGCCCAGAAATTGATCTTGCTCTGTTCCCGCGGGGGTAAGCCTTCCCCGCGATGTCTCACCTCGCTTATGCTTTTTCTGATCCAGCTCGCACGAACTTGATGTTCCAGACATCAGCTGTGCTGGGCTTGCGTATCCCAGCGGCGTAGTTAATTCGTGCGAGCTGTGGGATCACGTGACTCAGTTAGAGCCAATGGCAGCACACCATCTTCCATTCATAAGTCTCACAGCATGGCTGTGAGACTTATGAATCTTACACCCCCCCAAAATAACAGCTAAACCTCAATTAAATTAAAAAAAAACCCATCACATTAATAAAATAAGTATAGTTAATTAAATTAACCATTTTAAATAAAAAATTAAATTTTTGAAAAAATTTAAAATCTTTTAAAAAGTTATAAAAATAAACTTACCTGTCTTTAAAGTCTATAAAAAAGATATACCTGTAAAAAAAAATTCAAAAAAATACTTAATTCACTACTTACCTTCTTAAAAGCGGGTCTTACTCCTCCTTTTTACATTTCCAAAATCTTCCCTACTTACCTGCGCGTCCAAAGCATGAAGTGCACAGCGTGCGCGCAGCCTGTAGTGCGCACGCGATGCACCCAGGCCCCGCCCCCTTTTCGGAAGAGCAATTGCCGGTTTTCAGCGCATGCGCAGGGCATGCAGAAAACCGGCAATTGGAGTGGGAATACGCGAGAGTATGCAGTGCGTACTCTCGCGTCCCGGGATCAATTTTCGGCCCAATGTCTCTACTTACCATAGACCACCCCTTTTGTTCTTTTATTCCTCCCCCCAGCCTCCCCCTTTGCATTTTTATCTGTTTCATTTCCTGCTTTTTTCTCAGTTCTGACGAAGGGTTTCGACCTGAAACGTTAACTCTGTTTCTCTGTCCACGGATGTTGCCTGGCCTGCTGAGTTTTTCCAGCGTTTTCTGCTGTTGTTTCAATTTTCCAGCATCCGCAGTATTTTGATATCGTACAGTACAAGACTAGATTGGCGGCTAACATAAAAGGGAATCCCAAGGTTTTCTATAGGCATATTAACAGTAAAAGGGTTGTCAGAGAAGCGGTGGGGCCGATTAGGGACCAAAATGGAGATCTGTTGATGGAGGCAGAAGGCATGGCTGAGGTACTAAATGAGTACTTTGCATTGGTGTTTACCAAGGAAGAGGACTTTGACAAAGCTTCCCTTAAACAAGGAGGTTGTCGGAATACTGGATGAGATAAAAATAGATAAAGGGGAGGTACTAGAAAGGCTGGTAGTACTTAAAGTGGAGAAGTCACCCAGTCCACATGGGATGCGTCCTAGGTTGCTGAGGGAAGTAAGTGTAGAAATTATGGAGGTGCTGGCCACAATCTTCCAATCCTCCTTAGATACAGGGGTGGTACCAGAGGTCTTGAGGATTGCAAATGTTACACCCTTGTTCAAAAAACAGAAGAAGGATAAATCTAGCAATTACAAGCCAGTCAGTTTAACATTGGTTCCCTAGCCACTGACTCCATCCCTCTCCCTAACATCTGTCTGAGGCTGAACCACACTGTTCGCAACCTTGGTGTCATATTTGACCCTGAAATGAGCTTCCGACTACATATCCGCAGCATAACAAAGACCGCCTACTTCCATCTCCGTAACATCGCCTGTCTCCGCCCTTGCCTCAGCTCATCTGCTGCTGAAACCCTCATCCATGCCTTTGTTACCTCATGACTTGACTATTCCAACGCACTCCTAGCTGGCCTCCCATATTCTACCCTACGTAAACTTGAGGTCATCCAAAACTCGGCTGCCCATGTCCTAACTCGCACCAAGTCCCGTTCACCCATCACCCCTGTGCTCGCTGACCTACATTGGCTCGCGGTTAAGCAGCGCCTCAATTTCAAAATTCTCATCCTTGTTTTCAAATCCTTCCATGGCCTCGCCCCTCCCTATCTCTGTAATCTCCTTCAGCCCCACAACACCCCCCACACCGTCCCCCCACCCCGCCCAACCGAGATATCTGCGCTCCTCTAATTCTGCACTCTTGAGCATCCCTGATTATAAATCGCTCAACCTTTGGTGGCCATGGCTTCTGTTGCCTAGGCCCTAAGCTTTGGAATTCCCTCCCTTAACCTCTCCGCTTTGCTACCTCTCTTTCCTCCTTTAAGACGCTCCTTAAAACCTACCTCTTTGACCAAGTTTTTGGTCACCTGCCCTAATTTATCCTTATGTAGCTCGGTGTCAAATTTTTTGTCTTATAATACTCCTGTGAAGCACCTTGGGACATTTGACTACGTTAAAGGCGCTATATAAATACAAGTTGTTGTTATTGTGTTGTGCTGACAGTGAAGCGCGCCCTCAATACTGCCCCTCCAACAGTACAGCACTCCCTCAGTACTGCCCCTCCAACAGTACAGCACTCCCTCAGTACTGCTCCTCCGACAGTGCAGCGCTCCCTCAGTACTGCCCCTCCGACAGTGCAGCACTCCCTCAGCACTGCCCCTCCGACAGTGCAGCACTCCCTCAGTACTGCCCCTCCGACAGTGCAGTGCTCCCTCAGTACTGACCCTCCGACAGTGCAGCACTCCCTCAGTACTGCACCTCCAACAGTGCAGCACTCCCTCAGTACTGCCCCTCCGACAGTGCAGCATCCCTCAGTACTGTCCCTCCGACAGTGCAACATTTCCTCAGTGCTGTCCCTCCGACAGTGCATCACTCCCTCAGTACTGACTCTTAACAAGCCAAATCATCGGAAAGTCATTTCAGAGGCCGGGATGGAGGGGCCGAGACCCGCCACCAACATCGCCTGCCACGGACCCGCCGAGGTTCATAAAATTGCAGCCGAAGTCTTTCTTTCTTTGTTAAGGGAAAATGGACTTGCTCTGCGTAGCTTCCTGCCTCGCCATCTCCAATGCTACAAGTTCTCCCTTTGCCAATGATGTTGATGGTGGCCACCTCCATCAGAGTGAGAGCTTGCTACGTGGCTGCACCGCCCCGGGTTCATTCGGACTGCCTTCTGTCGTGATGTCGATTTTACCTCAGAGTCAATCCAGAGCTGGTATACAAAGGCAGCCATGAGCTCAGACGGCATCCACTGGGAAATAAAGGCCAAGTGAGTAGCCTTAGAAGGTCAACCTTCCTGAAGGTTATCTGTAGTACCTTCTATGATCCTCTGCCTGTTGTTATAGTAACTCTTCCCTGAGAGTGCAAAGTTGAGCTGAATGATTGCAAACACCTCTGACTGTGTCAACAGCACTAAGCAACAACAACAACAACAACTTGTATTTATATAGCGCCTTTAACGTAGTAAAAAGGTGCTATCGAAAGGTCAGAGGAGAAGTGAAAAAGAAAATAAGAGGGGCAAAGAGAGGGTATGAGAATAGAATGGCAGCCAACATAAAAGATAATCCAAAAGTCTTCTATAGACATATAAATAGTAAAAGGGTAGTAAGAGGAGGGATGGGGCCGATTAGGGACCAAAAAGGAGACCTATGCATTGAGACAGAGGGTATGGCTGAGGTACTAAATGAGTACTTTGCATCTGTCTTCACCAAGGAAGAGGATGCTACCATAGACATAGTGAAGGAGGAGGTAGTGGAGACACTTGATAGGATAAAAATTGATAGAGGTAGTAGAAAGGCTGGCTGTACTTAAAGTAGATAAATCACCAGGAGCGGATGGGATGCATCCTAGGATGCTGAGGGAATTGAGGGAGGAAATCACGGAGGCACTGGCCATAATATTCCAATCCTCCATAGATACAGGAGTGGTGCCAGAGGACTGGAGAATTGAAAATGTTACACCATTGTTCAAAAAAGGATGTAAAGTTAAACCCAGCAATTATAGACCAGTCAGTTTGAACTCGGTAGTGGGGAAACTTTTAGAAAAAGTAATCAGGGACAAAATTAACAATCACTTGGACAAGTGTGGATTAATTAAGGAAACCCAGCATGGATTTGTTAAAGGCAAATCGTGTTTAACTTACTTGATCGAGTTCTTTGATGAGGTAACAGAGAAGGTTGATGAGGGTAATACAGTTGACGTAGTGTACATGGATTTCCAAAAGCAAAGTTGAAGCCCATGGAATAAAAGGGACAGTGGCAGCATGGATACGGAATTGGCTAAGTGACAGGAAACAGAGAGTAGTGGTGAACAGTTGTTTTTCGGACTGGAGGAAGGTACACAGTTGTGATCCCCAGGGGTCGGTACTAGGACCACTGCTTTTCTTGATATATATTAATGACTTGGACATGGGTGTACAGGGCACAATTTCAAAATTTGCAGATGACACAAAACTTGGAAGTATAGTGAACAGTGAGGAGGAGAGTGATAGGCTTCAGGTAGACATAGACAGGCTTGTGAAATTGGCAGACATGTGACAGATGAAATTTAATGCAGAATAGTGTGAAATGATACATTTTGGTAGAAAGAATGAGGAGAGGACATATAAACTAAATGGTACAATCCTGAAGGGGGTGCATGAACAGAGAGACCTGGGGGTATGTGTGCACAAATCGTTGAAGGTGGCAGGGCAGGTTGGGAAAGCAGTTAAAAAGGCTTACGGGATCCTGGGCTTCATAAATAGAGGTATAGAGTACAAAAGTGTGGAAATTACGATGAACCTGTATAAAACACTGGTTCGGCCTCAACTGGAGTACGGTATCCAATTCTGGGCACCGCACTTTAGGAAGGATGTGAAGGCCTTCGAGAAGGTGCAGAAAAGATTTACGAGAATGATTTCAGGAATGAGGAACTTCAGTTGCGTTGATAGACTGGAGAAGCTGGGGTTGTTCTCCTTGGAGCAGAGAAGATTGAGAGGAGATTTGATAGATGTGTTCAAAATCATGAGGGGTGGGGGCAGATTCAATCACAGCTTTCAAAAGAGAGTTGGATAAGTATCTGAAGGAAAGAAATTTGCAGGGTTACAGGGAAAGGGCAGGGGAGTGGGACTAGCTGAAGCGCTCTTGCGGAGAGCCGGCACAGACTTCTTCCGTGCTGTAACCATTCTATGATTCTATGAAAACATCTCAAGGTGCTTCACAGAGCTTTATAAAACAAAATTTGACACGATCCACATAAGCAGATATTAGGGCAGAGGACCAAAAGCTTGGTCAAAGAGGTAGGTTTTAAGGAGCTTCTTAAAGCAGTGGAGAGAGGTAGAGAGGCGGAGAGGTTTGGGGAGTGAATTCCAAAGCTTAGGGCCTTGGCAGCTGAAGACACGGTTGCCAGTGCTGGAGCGATTAAAATCGGGGATGTTCAAGAGGCCAGAATTAGAGGAGCGCAGATATCTCTGGGGGGGTTGTGGGGCTGGAGGAGGTTACAGAGATAGGGAGGGGCGAGGCCATGGAGGGATTTGAAAACAAGGATGAGAATTTTCAAATCATAAACCACCAGGCTCACAGTTTTACAGTTACTCAATAAGTCAAATTCACAGTTTTAATTGCATGGGATTCTGGGATTGGTATCGATATTTCGGGGAATGCACTCTGTAATTCCCTCATTATAAATAGGCCCATTGATTTACTGTCACTGAGTAAGTCAAATTCCACTATTATTATAGCAAAATACTGCGGATGCTGGAAATCTGAAATAACAACAGAAAGTGCTGGAAGCACCCAGCAGGTCAGGCAGCATCGAAGAGAGAGAAACAGAGACAACGTTTCAGGTCGATGACTTTTTGTCAGATGTCCCGACGAAGGGCTCGACCCAAAACGTTGTCTCTGTTTCTCTCTCCTCGATGCTGCCTGACCTGCTGGGTGTTTCCAGCACTTTCTGTTGTTATTCCACTGTTATTATGTTGAATTAGGACATTTTCTGGGATGTTTGCCAGGGTTTCGGGGATTTTATTCAGTGAGTCCATCCATTTTCCATAAAAACCACAAATCAATGCCCTTGTAACTGACCCCCAACCAGTGAAGAAGCACTTAGAATAAAATCCAGGAAAAGACTTTTCAACAACAACACTCACACAACCCAAAAAAATTAATTAATAAAGTCAAAGGAACCCTTTTATTAACTACTCGCTATTCTGTGCTCGCTAATGACACAATGGGTAGATTGCCAGCTTGTCGCCCAGGTGTAAGACTGGTATTGAGGATTAGCCTCTGTTATAGAAACCGCCAGATTCTCATTTACATTCAATTCCAATTAAAATCATAGAATCACACACCACAAGAAGTAGGTCATTCGGCCCATCGTGCCTGATCCAGCTCTTTAAAAGAGCTGTCCATTAGTCCCACCCCCGGCTCTTTCCCATAGCCCTGCAATTTTTTTCCGTTCAAGTATTTATCCAATTCCCTTTTGAATGTTACTATTGAATCTGCTTCCACCACCCTTTCAGGCAACGCATTCCAGATCATAACAATTTGCTACAGAAAAAAGAAATTTTCCTCATCTCCCCTCTGGTTCTTTTGCCAATTATCTTAAATCTGTTGTTACCGGCCCTCCTGCCAGTGGAAACAGTTTGTCCCAATCTACTCTTATCAAAATCCCTCATGATTTTGAACACCTCAATTAAATCTCCCCTTAACCTTCTCTGCTCTAAGGAGAACAATCCCAGCTTCACTAGTCTCTCCACATAACAGATGTCCCTAATCCCTGGAACCATTCTAGTAAATCGCTTCTGTACCCTCTCCAAGGCCTTGACATCCTTCCTAAAGTGTGGTGCCCAGAAATGGGCACAATATTCCAGCTGGGGCCTAACCAGTGATTTATAAAGGATTGCCATAACTTCCTTTCTTTTGTATTCGATGCCTCTATTAATTAAAGCCAAGGATCCCGTAGGCTTTTCTAACAGCCTTCTCAACTTGGCGGAAATGAAAAATCGGGCGGTTTCTATAATGGGCAGCTGATCTGCAATTCCAGGCAGCAAGTTGAAAATCTACCCCAATGGCTGAAGGCCAATTGGAATGAATGCCCCGACAGTTCTGGTTGATGTTGGCATGGTATGCCAATAAGTACGCATACATACCTGTGTCTCCATGTGCATACTGTGTGTGTATACTGGGGACATGCTTGGAAACTGCACTCAAATCTGAATCTGCAAGGCCCCTAGCAGGACCATGAAACATAAGCAATATCAAGGTTAGTGTAAGCTCGAGGAACAGCACCTCATCTTTCGTTTAGGCACGCTACAGCCCTCTGGACTCAACATAGAGTTCAACCATTTCAGATCATAACCACGGCCCCTATCACATATATATATATATATTTAATTTGTTCATCCACCCTTTTGTTTGGCCCCTTTTTTACTTCCCTCCCTGAAGCTGACAGCTGTCCTTCATTCTGCCAGCGTATTTCACACTTCATCTAGCCTCAACCTGTCACATCACCACCTCCTCTTGTCTTGAATATCTCTTAATGTCTCTCAATGTCTCTTAATCTCTCCTGCCTTCTATACTACCACTGACCTTCCCCTTTGTTCTTTCAATCCCTCCCCCTTTTCCCAGCATTATACTTGCTTTAAATCTATTTCATTTCCTGCTTTTTTCCAGTTCTGACGAAGGGTCTTCGACCTGAAACGTTAACTCTGTTTCTCTCTCCACGGATGCTGCCTGGCCTGCTGAGTTTTTCCAGCGTTTTCTGTTGTTATCAAGGTTAGTGTACGGGTACTAAAAGTAATCAAAAAGGCTGATTTTTTAAATTATTCATTCTTGGGATATAGGTGTCGCTGACAAGGCTGGCATTTATTGCCCATCCTTAGTTGCCCTTAGGAAGGTGGTGGTGAACCAACATTAGTGGAATGTTGGCCTTAGTCTCAAGGGGGCTGGAATACAAAGGGGAGGAAATGGTGCTTCAGTTGTACAGGGCCTTGGTCAGACCCCATCTGGAGCACTGTGTTCAGTTCTGGGCACCGCACCTCAGGAAGGATATACTAGCCTTGGAGGAGGTAAAGCGCAGATTCACCAGAATAATACCAGAGCTTAAAGAGTTAAATTATGAGGACAAACATGGTTGCATAAACATAGTTTGTATTCCCATAAGTTTAGAAGGTTAAAGGGTGATCTAATCAAGGTCTTTACAATGATAAAGCGATTCAATTGGGTAGATACAGAAAAACTATTTCCTCTGATTGGGGGCATAATCTTAAAATTAGAGCCAGGCCATTCAGGAGTAAAATCAGGAAATACTTTTCACACAAAGGGTAGTGGAAATCTAGAACTCTCGCCCCCAAAAGGCTGTGGATGCCAGGGGACAATTGGAGCTTTCAAGACTGAGATCGTAGATTTTTGTTGGGTCAGGGTATCAAGGGATATGGAGCAAAGGCGGGTAAATGGAGTTGAGGTACAGATTGGCCATGATCTAATTGAATGGCGGAGCAGGCCCGAGGGGCTGAATGGCCTCCTCCTGTTCCTCTGTGCTGTTTGCTGGTTCCAGCGTGCTAGAGGTATCAGGTGACAGTATTACGTTTGTCTCAAACTCAGAGCTCGAAAGTAAAAACAAATCGTAACGTGTGCATTTACCCGTTGAGTCGACGCAGAAACTCAAGCGCATTGATCTGTGAAGGGAACAGAGAGCTGGCTGGCTTGTGTAACGGAGGCAATCAGCAAATCTGTGACGTTCCTAGCGTTTGGAATGCAAGAAATGTGAAGCCTGAATATCTGTGCTTTGTCCAACAAGGAGAGGTCCATGTCTAAGTAAAAGGACAGCTACTGATCGAGGGAGTACGGTCACTGACATAAGAAAACTTCTAGGCACTTGGTCTAAGCGTTAAACAAAGCTTTAATCAACTGTTTTACAACATGGAGGTCTAGTTGTGGCCTTCACTTGTTCCTGTTAAGGAATGTCCTGAGCAAGCTGGGCCCGTGCCCGAGTATTTATACTCTCCCTGGACAGCGCCACCCGCAGGCCACTCAGTATTATTTCATGAGTCATTTCCACATGAATGACAAGATTCATGTCAGTCCCCACCACTTAAAACATCCAGGTTTAATTCGGGAAGTCGTTTAGATCGGCCAAAAAACGATAACCCTTATCCATTTGCAATACTGTTAATTTCAAAGTTGCCTCTTACGTGCTCCGTTTATTTCAGATAGAAACAGGTGTGCTCACTCACCAGTTCACACCTGGCAGTCTTGATCTACAACATTCTTGTAATATTCTTGTGAATTAGACAAGTGTTGAGGGTCACGCTTCAGCTGAAGGACGGTTCTCTTGAATCTTTCTTCTGTCGTTACTGTCTGAATCCTACTCCTGTCTCCCAACATTATAAGTGTTGTCCGGGAAAGGGTGCTGGCAAAGTGGAAACTCCGGGCGGATTGTGCCGTGTACAGACTAGCAATAAAATACATAAAATATCTGTATTTATATTTCCAGCCACTTTACTAAAGTTGCCGTAAACCTGCCAGGCGCTGGATCATCAACAGCTCTTTCAGTCGGGCTGATAGGAACATTCGAAGGAATTTGGGGGTTTCAATATAAAACCAAAATACTAGTTTTAAGGAAACTTAAAGGACGGGCTAGAAACCCTGGATTAATTACCTGCTGAAGAAGCTGAGTTTGGTTAAAAGATCGGTTAAACTGTCTGTTCAAGAGGCAAAAGCAAAATACTGCAGATGCTGGAAATCTGAAATAAAAACAGAAAATGCTGGAAATACTCAACAGCTCAGGCAGCGTCTGTGGAGAGAGAAACAGAATTAATGTTTCAGGTCAATGACCTTTCAGAGACAGTCCAGAGACAGACCAGACCGGAGACAGTCCAGAGACAGACCGGAGACAGTCCGGAGACAGACCAGAGACAGACCGGAGACAGACCGGAGACAGTCCGGAGACAGTCCGGAGACATTCCAGAGACAGTCCGGAGACAGACCGGAGACAGACCGGAGACAATCCGGAGACAGACCGGAGACAGACCGGAGACAGACCAGAGACAGACCAGAGACGGACCAGAGACGGACCAGAGACGGACCAGAGACGGACCAGAGACAGACCAGAGACAGACCAGAGACAGGCCAGAGACAGACCAGAGACAGGCCAGAGACAGGCCAGAGACAGACCAGAGACAGGCCAGAGACAGACCAGAGACAGACCAGAGACAGACCAGAGACGGACCAGAGACAGACCAGAGACAGACCAGAGACGGACCAGAGACAGACCAGAGACAGACCAGAGACAGTCCAGAGACAGACCAGAGACAGTCCAGAGACAGGCCAGAGACGGACCAGAGACAGACCAGAGACGGACCAGAGACGGACCAGAGACAGACCAGAGACGGACCAGAGACGGACCAGAGACGGACCAGAGATGGACCAGAGACAGACCAGAGACGGACCAGAGACAGACCAGAGACAGACCAGAGACGGAACAGAGACAGTCCAGAGACAGACCAGAGACAGTCCAGAGACAGGCCAGAGACAGACCAGAGACAGACAAGAAGAACGCCATACAGGATGACGATGGAGAATTAACCTCTCAGTCTCCAGAAGCATAACAATTGGCCGAACCTGAGTTTCGGGTTATACCACTGACTTAAAGGTTGTATGAATCAGTATCTGTAAAACCTGTTGTATATTAATGTTAATAAAACTAATAGTTGGAAAAGTAATATACCTTGGTTGATTCAGAGCTCTGATTACCCTAAACGGTTAAGAGAGTTAGAACAAATAGCCTACACCATGGAGATGGTGCTGCCACTGGCTCGGGGAACAGACTGTCCCGGGGCAGTCTGTTCACTGAGCCCGTGTCCCGGGGCAGTCTGTTCACTGAGCCCGTGTCCCGGGGCAGTCTGTTCACTGAGCCCGTGTCCCGGGGCAGTCTGTTCACTCAGCCCGTGTCCCGGGACAGTCTGTTCACCGAGCCCGTGTCCCGGGGCAGTCTGTTCACTCAGCCCGTGTCCCGGGGCAGTCTGTTCACGGAGTTCGTGTCCCGGGGCAGTCTGTTCACTGAGCCTGTGTCCAGGGGCAGTCTGTTCACTGAGCCTGTGTCCCGGGGCAGTCTGTTCACTGAGCCCGTGTCCCGGGGCAGTCTGTTCACTGAGGCCCGTTGTCCCGGGTCAGTCTGTTCACTGAGCTCGTGTCCCGGGGCAGTCTGTTCACTGATCTCGTGTCCTGGGGCAGTCTGTTCACCGAGCTCGTGTCCCAGGGCAGTCTGTTCACTGATCTCGTGTCCCGGGGCAGTCTGTTCACCGAGCCCGTGTCCCGGGGCAGTCTGTTCACTGAACCCGTGTCCCGGGGCAGTCTGTTCACCGAGCTCGTGTCCCGGGGCAGTCTGCTCCCCGAGCCCGTGTCCCGGGGCAGTCTGTTCACTGAGCTCCTGTCCCGGGGCAGTCTGTTCACCGACCTCGTGTCCCGGGGCAGTCTGTTCACTGAGCCCGTGTCCCAGGGCAGTCTGTTCACTGAGCCCGTGTCCTGGGGCAGTCTGTTCACTGAGCCCGTGTCCCGGGGCAGTCTGTTCACTGAGCCCGTGTCCCGGGGCAGTCTGTTCACCGACCTCGTGTCCCGGGGCAGTCTGTTCACCGACCTCGTGTCCCGGGGCAGTCTGTTCACTGAGCCCGTGTCCCGCGGGCAGTCTGTTCACTGAGCCCGTGTCCCGGGGCAGTCTGTTCACCGAGCTCGTGTCCCGGGGCAGTCTGCTCCCCGAGCCCGTGTCCCGGGGCAGTCTGTTCACTGAGCCCGTGTCCCGGGGCTGTCTGTTCACTGAGCCCGTGTCCCGGGGCAGTCTGTTCACTGAGCCCGTGTCCCGGGGCAGTCTGTTCACCGACCTCGTGTCCCGGGGCAGTCTGTTCACTGAGCCCGTGTCCCGGGGCAGTCTGTTCACCGAGCCCGTGTCCCGGGGCAGTCTGTTCACCGAGCTCGTGTCCCGGAGCAGTCTGTTCACTGAGCCCGTGTCTCGGGGCAGTCTGTTCACGGAGTTCGTGTCCCGGGGCAGTCTGTTCACCGAGCCCGTGTCCCGCTCAGTCTGTTCACTCAGCCCGTGTCCCGGGGCAGTCTGTTCACGGAGTTCGTGTCCCGGGGCAGTCTGTTCACCGAGCCCGTGTCCCGGGGCAGTCTGTTCACCGAGCTCGTGTCCCGGGGCAGTCTGTTCACCGAGCCCGTGTCCCGGAGCAGTCTGTTCACCGACCTCGTGTCCCAGGGCAGTCTGTTCACCGAGCTCGTGTCCCGGGGCAGTCTGTTCACTGAGCCCGTGTCCCGGGGCAGTCTGTTCACGGAGTTCGTGTCCCGGGGCAGTCTGTTCACCGAGCCCGTGTCCCGGGGCAGTCTGTTCACCGAGCTCGTGTCCCGGGGCAGTCTGTTCACCGAGCCCGTGTCCCGGGGCAGTCTGTTCACTCAGCCCGTGTCCCGGGGCAGTCTGTTCACGGAGTTCGTGTTACGGGGCAGTCTGTTCACCGAGCCCGTGTCCCGGGGCAGTCTGTTCACCGAGCTCGTGTCCCGGGGCAGTCTGTTCACCGAGCCCGTGTCCCGGAGCAGTCTGTTCACCGACCTCGTGTCCCGGGGCAGTCTGTTCACCGACCTCGTGTCCCGGGGCAGTCTGTTCACTCAGCCCGTGTCCCGGGGCGGTCTGTTCACTAAGCCCGTGTCCCGGGGCAGTCTGTTCACCGAGCTCGTGTCCTGGGGCAGTCTGTTCACTCAGCCCGTGTCCCGGGGCGGTCTGTTCACTAAGCCCGTGTCCCGGGGCAGTCTGTTCACCGAGCTCGTGTCCCGGGGCAGTCTGTTCACCGACCTCGTGTCCCGGGGCAGTCTGTTCACCGACCTCGTGTCCCGGGGCAGTCTGTTCACCGACCTCGTGTCCTGGGTCAGTCTGTTAACTGAGCTCGTGTCCCGGGGCAGTCTGCTCCCCGAGCCAGTGGCAGCACCATCTCCATTGTGTAGGCTATTTGTTTTAACACTCTTAACCCTTTAAGGTAATCAGAGGTAAGAATCAACCAAGGTTTATTACTTTTCTAACTAATAGTCTTATTGACATTAAAATTGGGATAGGTCAACCTGGTGCTTTCAAAATTCCCATACGAGCCCAGATTTTCGAATTGGTCTGCCTTGATTTCTGGGCGCAAATCCGGCGATAACGACTTGGAGTTTTGTTGTGTCAGATTCCACCTCATTTTCCATCATCACTTCCAGTGGTTGCAGGTAGGACCCACCTTTATGAGCTGTTCTATGCAAATTATGACACCAATTTCCTGTCACATCCACCTCATTTGCATTGTTTGCTCTGCTGACCCGTGTCAGAGAGACATCCGAGGGTGGCTAGGCACCAGGGAGAAGGAAGAGGAACAATTAGAGTGCAGCATTACATTGTAGCATCAGCTTGGAGTTCATTTCAGACTCATTTTTGGAAGGTCAAAAAGCAGGACAAATCCAATCTGGCCAATTGCCACCCCATCAGTCTACTCTCAATCATCAGCAAAGTGATGGAAGGTGTCATCGACCATGCTATCAAGCAGCACTTACTCACCAATAACCTGCTCACTGATGCTCAGTTTGGGTTCCGCCAGGACCACTCGGCTCCAGACCTCATTACAGCCTTGGTCCAAACATGGACAAAGGAGCTGAATTCCAGAGGTGAGGTGAGAGTGACTGCCCTTGACATCAAGGCAGCATTTGACCGAGTGTGGCATCAAGGAGCCCTAGTAAAACTGAAGTCAATGGGAATCGGGGGGAAAACGCTCCACTGGCTGGAGTCATACCAAGCACAAAGGAAGATGGTTGTGGTGGTTGAAGGTCAATCATCACAGACCCAGGACATCGCTGCAGGAGTTCCTCAGGGCAGTGTCCTAGGCCCAACCATCTTCAGCTGCTTCATCAATGACCTTCCCTCCAACATAAGATTAGAAGTGGGGATGTTTGCTGATGGTTGCACAGTGTTCAGTTCCATTCACAACTCCTCAGATAATGACGCAGTCTATGCCCGCATGCAGCAAGACCTGGACGACATTCAGGCTTGGGCTGATAGTTGGCAAGTAAAATTTGCACCGCACAAGCAAATTTCCCTCTAATTTTTTTTTCGTGCACGGTCCCTTTAACTGGCCGCGCGGTCCATTCAGATTTTCGCGCGTGCGCGGTTTCTTCCATTGAAAAGCCGGTGAGCGACCTGCGTGGGACCTCCAGACTGCTGCGCATCCACACGGCTGCGCAGCTTAGTGGGAACATTGCACATAGTACCAGGCAATGACCATCTCCAACAAGAGAAAGTCTAACCACCTCCCCTTGACATTCAACGGCATTACCATCGTCAAATCCCCCACCATCAACATCCTGGGGTGGGTCACTGTCGTTACTGTATGAATCCTACTTCCGAATATTATAAGTGTCCTCTCTCGCTAGCATGTTGTAGACTCGCTGCGAGTTGTCCGGGAAAGGGTGCTGGCAAAGTGGAAGCTCTGTGGGCGGATCGAACAGTGTACAGACTCGCAATAAAATACATAAAATCTCGGTATTTATATTTCCAGCCACTTTACCAAAGTTGCCGTAAGCCAGCCAGGCACTGGTTCATCAACAGCTTTTTCAGTTGGGCTGATAGGAACATTCGAAGGAATTTGGGGGGAGAAATTCGGTATCGCCCCGTTTGGGGCACAATTATCAGCCTGGCGCAAAGTTTAGAGCCTGGCGCTAATTATCGCCTCTGACTGCAAACTTGGCTTCTATCACCCCTGGAGGTGATTGGAGTGCTAAATCAGGCGCTACACACCTCTCTTAAGGCGCTAATGCCGAGGAGCGAGGCGCTACCTCAGAGCGTTGGCGAAGCTCATGTGATGTCAGTCAGCAATGGAACACAGACACACTGGCGCCAGCCAGTTCTTAAAGGGGAGGGTCGATCTTGCTCTCCATCCACATCCTGCAGCCTTGAATCTCAGCCTGGAGAGACCTGTACATCAAATCTGCTGGAAAGAACAATGGAGAGGCCCAGGGAAAGAGCTCAGAGTGCAGCCCCCAAAGTCTCTTCTAAATCGATGCAAGGAAGATCAAATCAAAATGAACCTGCAAAGTGCTGCTCAGTACCCAAAACTCCTCAACACAGCGTTGAATCTCTCCAGAAGTCTCTCTCTCTCTCTTTCTCTCAGAATGCGTGGTGCAAAAATGTCGCCGACAAAAAAAGGCAGGAAGCGGTCACCTTTAAATAGCGCTCCCCCAGTCCCTTCCTGACTGCAAAACGCTCCCCTCAACCTGTCGTTGCTCGCGGCAGGCGGTAAGGCAGGGGGCGCCACTCATTATCCGGTCCGGGGCGTTGCACGCTCGACTGACATCACGATCTGCGGGCGCAGGAGATCGTGGCGGTAGTGTTTAGCGCCGCCGCAAAATATCTGGTCAATTTCGCGAGTGGCGCAAACATCGCCGTGCCCGGGCGCTAGTTGCTTTGCGCCCCATTAGCGCCCTCTTAGGGTGCTAACGGGAGGCGCAAAGCATCCGAATTTTTCCCCCTTGGGGTTTTCAATATAAAACCAAAATACTAGTTTTAAGGAAACTTAAAGGACGGGCTAGAAACCCTGGATTAATTACCTGCTGAAGAAACTGAGTTTGGTTAAAAGATCGGTTAAACTGACTGTTCAAGAGGCAAAAGCAAAATACTGCGGATGCTGGAAATCTGAAATAAAAACAGAAAATGCTGGAAATACTCAACAGCTCAGGCAACCTCTGTGGAGAGAGAAACAGAGTTTATGGACTAGAAATTCGAGATCGCTAAAATCCTGCCGATGCCACCGCGGGCCGGAGTTAACAGCCGCCGAAATTGCAACTGGCAGGACCGGGATATTCGTGCTGGTTGCTAATTAACATTACCCCAGCGCTAAAATCACAGTGCAAGGCCGTTTTCATGGTGATAGTCCTGGCAGGAGTGTAGCGTGGCCGTAGCGTCATTGCAGCAAGAGCAGCCTTCTCTTAAAGCAAGACTGTCATTTCCAAAAGCATTGCGGTCCCTTAAAGGGGAACTGCCTTCTAAAATGAAAAAATAGAAATCATTTAAAAATAGGCCCTTACAGCTCAACTGCCTTCTGAAAAAAACATTAACATTAAAAGAATTCCTAAAGGGGAATCTTCAACTCTTAAAGCTGAATTGCCTTCCACACCTAAAAAAATGGGAAAAGTGCTTCAGCACTAACACAAATGGCTCAGCAAGCCAGGGAAAGGGCATCCAGGGTCTCGTACACAGCACTCCAGCTTTGTGCAAGGGATCAACACTGCGGAGGCAGTGGACCTGAGCGGGAGCTGAGTAAATAAAGAGCATGGCAGAGGAAGGCCTGAGAGCGGAGGCAGCGGACCTGAGCGGGAGCGAGAGCGAGAGCGGAGGCTGAACAAATAAAGAGCACGGCAGAGGAAGGCCCGAGAGCAGAGGCAGCGGAGCTGAGAGGGAGCGAGAGCGGAGGCTGAGTAAATAAAGAACGCGGCAGAGGAAGGCCCGAGAGCGGAGACAGCGGACCTGAGCAGGACCTGTGAAAGAAAAAAATATCAAAGTGGGACATCACTGGAAAGCAGCTAAAGAACAACAAAAAATCAAGGAGTGACGTCGCAGGAAAGTGATTGGTTGGTCAGTATTTCTCTCTTTTTCTTGGGCATTGGTTTAAATTAAGAGCCGGGATTAAAAACTAAACGTTCAAAACTTAAACACTTAATTAATTAAATACATTAGAGATGGCAGGGCAGGCAATGTGTTACTGCTGCAACATGTGGGAGCTGGTGGACACCATTGAGGTCCACGGCGACCACATTTGCAGTAAGTGTTGGCTGCTTGAGGAACTTCGGCTCCGTGTTGATGAGCTGGAGTCCGAGCTTCAAACACTGCGACACATCAGGGAGGGGGAGAGTTACCTGGACGCTGTGTTCCAGGAGGCAGTCACACCCCTTAGATTAATTAATTCAAATTTGGTCCGTGGTCAGGGACAGGTGGGTGTGACTACGAGCGAGGCAGGTATGGGGACCCAGGAGGTAGCATTGGAGGAGCCTCAGCCTTTGCTCTTTTCCAAAAGTTACGAGGTTCTTACTCTCTGTGTGGGCGAGAGCAGGGACTGCAGGGAGGATGAGCAAACTGACCACAGCACCATGGTACAGGGAGCCAATCAAGTGGGGGGAGCAAAAAGAAATATGGTAGTGGTAGGGGACAGTATAGTTAGGGGAATAGACACTGTTCTCTGCAGCCAAGAGCGTGAGTCCCGAAGGCTGTGTTGCCTGCCCGCTGCCAGGGTAAAGGACATCTCCTCTGGGCTGGAGAGGAACTTAGAGTGGGAGGGGAAAGATTCAGTTGTCGTGGCCCATGTAGGTACCAACGACATAGTAGGACAAAGAAAGAGGTTCTGCTGAGTATGAGCAGCTAGGGGCTAAATTAAAAAGCAGAACCACAAAGGTAATAATCTCTGGATTACTACCTGAGCCACGTGAAAATTGGCATAGGGTAAATAAGATCAGAGAGATGAACGAGTGGCTCAAAGATTGGTGTGGGAGAAATGGATTTTGATTCCTGGGGCACTGGCACCAGTACTGGGATAAGATGGAGCTGTTCCGTCGCGACGGGCTTCATTTGAACCAGTCTGGGACCAGTGTCCTGGCGAATCGAATAACTAGGGCTGTAGATAGCGCTTTAAACTAAATAGTTGGGGGGGGGGAGGGATACGCTGAGCGGAAATTAAAAAAGTTAAAGAAAATTGAGAAGGCCAAAGTGCAGGGTAGCGATAGCGGTAATGATATCCAGAGTGTGACAGGAAGAGACAGAGCGTATACACATAAGAGTGCATCAGAAAGAGGGGTCAGAGTAGGGGAAAAATGGTAAAAAGACAAAATTAAAAGCTCTATATCTGAACGCACGCAGCATTCGTAACAAGATAGATGAGTTGACAGCACAAATAGAAATAAATGGGTATGATCTGATAGCCATTTCAGAGACGTGATTGCAAGGTGACCAAGGCTGGGAACTGAATATTCAGGGGTATTTGCCATTTTGTAAGGATAGGCAGAAAGGAAAAGGAGGTGGTGCAGCTCTGTTAATAAGGGATGAGATCAGTGCAGTAATGAGAAATGATATTGGCTTAGAAGATCAAGATGTAGAATCAGTTTGGGTGGAGATAAGAAATAATAAGGGTAAGAAGTCACTGGTGGGAGTGGTCTACAGGCCCCCAAACAGTAGCCACACTGTAGGACAGAGTATAAATCAAGAAATAATAGAGGCTTGTAAGAAAGGTACGGCTATAATCATGGGAGATTTTAATCTTCATATTGATTGGACAAAGCAAATTGGCAAAGGTAGACTTGAGGAAGAGTTCTTAGAGTGTAGACGGGATGGTTTTTTGGAACAATACATTGTGGAACCAACCAGGGAGGAGACTATTTTAGATCTGGTAATGTGTAATGAGGCTGGATTAATTAATGATCTCGAAGTGAAGGATCCTCTTGGGAAGAGTGATCATAGCATTGTAGAATTTCAAATTCAGTTTGAGGGTGAGAAAGCTAGGTCTCAAACTAGTGTCCTGAACTTAAACAAAGGTAATTACAAAGGTATGAAGGCAGACATGGTTAAAGTGGACTGGGAAAATATATTACAGGGTAAGACTGTAGAAAAGCAGTGGCAAACATTTAAGGAGATATTTCATAACTCTCAGCAGATATATTCCAGTGAGAAAGAAAGACTCTATGAGAAGCATGAACCATCCGTGGCTAACTAAGGAAGTAAAGGATGGTATCAAATTGAAAACAAAAGCATACAATGTTGCAAAGAATAGTGGAAGGCCAAAGGATTGGGAAATTTTTAAAAACCAGCAAAGGACGACTAAAAAAATGATAGAGAGAAGATAGCTAATGGGAGTAAGCTAGCAAGAAATATAAAAACAGACAGTAAGAGCTTCTACAGGTATATAAAAAGGAAGAGAGTAGCTAAAGTAAACGTTGGTCCCCTAGAGGATGAGTCTGGGGAATTAATAATGGAAACAGGGAAATGGCGGAGACTTTGAACAAATATTTTGTATTGGTCTTCACGGTAGAAGACACTAAAAGCATCCCAATAATGGATAATCAAGGGGCTATTGGGGTGGGGGGGAACTTAAAACAATCACTATCACTAGCGAGAAAGTACTAGACAAACTAATGGGACTAAAGGTGGACAAGTCCCCTGGACCCGATGGCCTGCATCCTAGAGTCTTAAAAGAGGTGGCTGCAGAGATAGTGGATGCATTGGTTGTAATTTACCAAAATTCCCTGGATTCTGGAGAGGTCCCAGCGGACTGGAAAACCGCAAATGTAACGCCCCTATTTAAGAAAGGAGGGAGACAGAAAGCAGGCAACTATTGACCAGTTAGCCTAACATCTGTCATTGGGAAAATGCCATGTGGAACCTTATCAAAAGCCTTGCTAAAGTCCATATGCACTACATCAAACGCACTACCCTCATCTACCCTCCTTGGTACCTCCTCAAAAAATTCAATCAAGTTTGTCAGACATGACCTTCCCTTAACAAATCCGTGCTGACTATCCTTGATTAATCCGTGTCTTTCTAAATGAAGATTTATCCTGTCCTTCAGAATTCTTTCCAATAATTTTCCCACCACCGAGGTTAGGCTGACTGGCCTGTAATTACTCGGTCTATCCTTTTCTCCCTTTTTAAACAAGGGTACCACATTAGCAGTCCTCCAGTCCTCCAGCACCACGCCTGAAGCCAGAGAGGATTGGAAAATGATGGTCAGGGTCTCTGCTATTTCCTCTTTTGCTTCGCTCAACAGCCTGGGATACATGTCATTCGGGCCTGGGGATTTATCCACTTTTAAAGCTGCTAAACCCCTTAATACTTCCTCTCTCACTATGTTTATTTCATCTAATATTTCACACTCCTCCCCCCGATAGCAATCTCTGCTTCGCCCCTCTCCTTTGTAAAAACAGACGCAAAGTATTCATTAAGAACCCTACCGACGTCTCCTGGCACCACACACAGATTACCTTCATGATCTCTAATAGGCCCTACCCTTTCTTTAGTTATCCTCTTACTCTTAATATATTTATAAAACATCTTTGGGTTTTCCTTGATTTTACTTGCCAAGAATTTTTCATGGATAGAGGATTGGCTAACTAACAGAAAACAGAGAGTCGGGATAAATGGGTCATTTTCAGGTTGGCAAACTGTAACTAGTGGGGTGCCGCAGGGATCAGTGCTGGGGCCTCAACTATTTACAATCTATATTAATGACTTGGATGAAGGGACTGAGTGTAATGTATCCAAATTTGCTGATGATACAAAGATAGGTGGGAAAGCAAATTGTGTGGAGATGCAAATAATCTCCAAAGGGATATAGATAGGCTAAGTGAGTGGGCAAAAATCTGGCAGATGGTGTTTAATGTGGGAAAATGCAAGGTTATCCACTTTGGTAGGAAAAATAAAAATGCAAATTATTATTTAAATGGGGAGAGATTACAAAATGCTGAGTTACAGAGGGATCTGGGGGTCCTTGTACATGAATCACAAAAAGTTAGCATGCAGGTACAGCAAGTAATTAGGAAGGCAAATGGAGTGTTAGCCTTTATTGCAAAGGGAATAGAGTATAATAGCAGGGAAGTCCTGTTACAACTGTACAGGGCATTGGTGAGACCACACCTGGAGTACTGCGTACAGTTTTGGTCTCCTTATTTAAGGAAGGATATACTTGCATTGGAGGCAGTTCAGAGAAGGTTCACGAGGTTGATTCCAGAGATGAAGGGGTTGTCTTATGAAGAAAGGTTGAGCAGGTTGGGCCTATACTCATTGGAGTTTAGAAGAATGAGAGGGGATCTTATTGAAACATATAAGACTCTGAAGGGGTTTGACAGGGTAGATGCAGGGAGGATGTTTCCTCTCGTCGGGGAATCTAGAACTAGGGGGCATAATTTCAGAATAAGGGGGCACCCTTTTAAATCGGAAATGAGGAGGAATTTCTTCTCTCAGAGGGTCGTGAATCTTTGGAATTCTCTTCCCCAGAGAGCTGTGGAGGCTGGGTCATTGAATATATTTAAGGTGGCGATAGACAGATTTTTGAACGATAAGGGAGTCAAGGGTTATGGGGAGCGGGCAGGGAAGTGGAGTTGAGGCCAAGATCAGATCAGCCATGATCTTATCGAATGGCGGAGCAGGCTCGAGGGGCCACATGACCTACTCCTGCTCCTACGTCTTATGTTCTTATGTAGTTATGTAGGAGTTATCCCCGGTGTCCTGGCCAATATTTATCCCTCAATCAATATCACAAAAACAGATTATCTGGTCATTAACACATTGCTGTTTGTGGGAGCTTGCTATGCGCAAATTGGCTGCCGCATTTCCTACATTACAACAGTGACTACACTTCAAAAAAGTAGTTCAATGGCTGTAAAGTGCTTTGGGATGCCCGGTGGTTGTGAAAGGCGCTATATAAATGCAAGTCTTTCTTTCTTTTTTTTCTCTACCTACACGGGCCAGGAGGCCCTCCAGAAAGAAGGATGTGGGATCAGATCACCGAGGCCGTCATTGCCAGTAGTGTTGCCCCACGACCTAGCTCCAGTGCCCAAAGAAGCTTCATGACCCCAGACCACTGGTCAAGGTCAGTGAATGAATCTCCAAAAGCCGTCTCTTAACAACTGCATCACTAGCCTCACACACTTCTCAATGCACAACTAGCCCCCCCCCTTACTTACCAATAACCTGTACCAAACACGAGGCACAACTCACATTACTAGCTTCACCTCACCTCATTGGAGGAGACGGTGCTGGCCATTCTTGGCAGGGGCATGGCTGAGCCCTTGGCCACCGGCGGGGCTGAAAGGATACAAGATGCTGGTATCCTCATATATTATCCTCCTTCTCGCATGCACCTCTTGCTTTCCCGTCCTCCCCTCACCACAAATCCACCCATTACGCAAGTCGTGGATGCATTATTTGCTGGAGCAAGTTATCTCACCTTCCTCGTGGAGAATTGGCAGCAACGAGGTGGGTCTCTGCCATATTACAGAGTGGCAGGAATCCCAACAACCCACGGCACTGGCTCTGTAAATCTTCAGCCGTTGCAGTAATACATACATAGCTCTCAGCAAATGAGGCTGCGCATGGGAAACACTGAAGGGGAACGTTTGCCTTTAAATGATAGAACTCAACAACCTTTCCTCATTTCTGCCTTCTCGCATTGCTATCAGAAGACAATGGCCTAGATATTATACCACACAGTGCCTGTATCCCGGGCACCAAATGGCCTTCCAAGGCCCAATATGGCGGGCTAGAAGCACACGCTGATTATGAGCCAGAAGTGCGCTGACCGCCATATTGGTAAAGGCGAAAACATCTGCATGCAGTGCCCATACCCGAAACAGGTGTTAAGACGCTTTGCATATTCAAAGCAGGGGCCTAACACCTGTTTGAGGCCTCCTGCGGGCAACTGGTTTGTGCTGAGATAGCTGGCACCGACTGCCTCAGGAAAACCACATCTACATGAGGCCTAACATGTCCTTAAAGAGACTGCTGCAGGCCGCAACCAACAAGGTACATTTTTGAAATATACTTACCTGAATGTGGAGCCGGGAGAGTCAGGAGTGTTCAAAGAACATGGGCTGCCACCAGACACTGATCTTCCCAGCTGCCCACCACCACCTCCTCCTCCCAGGCTATCGCTACTTCACGACCAGATCATCCCCCCTTCCGACTCAACCCCTCTTTCCCAGTCACCCCTCTTTTCCAGTCACCCCCTTCCCACTCACCCCCCCCTTCCCAGGCAACCCCCCTTTCCCAGACGCCCCCTTTCCACTCGACCCCCCTTCCCACGCACCCCCCTTTCCCAGACGCCCCCTTCCCACTCGCCCTCCCTTCCCACGCACCCCCCTTTCCCAGACGCCCCCTTCCCACTCACCCCCCCTTCCCACTCACCCCTCTTCCCGATCACCACTCTTTCCCAGTCACCCCCCTCCCCTTCCCATTCACCCAGTTTCAAATGTTGACACGTTCTGATAGTGGTGTTGCCAGCTCTGGTTGGACATATTCCTGGAGGTTACATCACATGACCTCCTGCCCCCAAACTGCCCTGCCCCACACTCCCACCATTGGTCGCCTGACACGTCCATCCTGACGCCACCCTGCCTCCCCACTCCGATTGGAGTGCAAAGAGACTCTTGATTACCCAATTGGATGATTCTTAACTGTCAGTCAAACAGCCTGTTTCCCATCTCCAATATCTTGAAAACTAATAATCAAAAGTTCAAAGAAAATGAAACAAACACACACTTTCTAATGTCCCTGTGATTTTTCTCCCTTGGTTGCTCGCTGCAGTGTCCTGGAGATGAGCCTTGAATTCCTGGTGACTCGAGGGTCAATCCTGGAGGGTTGGCAACCCCTATCTCAGAGCTGTGCAATGTCCCGCCTTTCAACGACTGAAAAAACAACAACGACATAGCAATTGTGTCATTTCCCCGGGCTACAGAAGAAGTCACATCATGTTTGGAGCGGATTCAGATGGAAAACATTAGATTGGAAAAAACGTATTAATGAATTCTGTGCCGATGTTGCCTGTCAGTCAATTAAAGCTGGAGACAGCGTTAGTAAACAGGAACGCTGGAGAAACACTTACCTGGGAAGAAATCATCGCACTATGAAAAAGCCCATCACTGTCATGAATGACTTTCCCAGAGCTTCTCCCAGAATACTTAATTGGAAAATAAAGTGCTTCAAAATTGCATGAAATGCTTTGCTGAGAAATATCAGACTGAATCAATATTTATGAGCAAGTCACGCTACTGAACACCGATATATCAAATAGAGAATCATCACGGTGTGTTTAGTAATGGGCACTTAGGTCTTCAGGAGAGACATTTGTTCACAAAATGTGTCACTTCCTTTTTAATTTGAAAGACAACAACAATTTATCCAAATTTTCACCTTTGCATTGAATTATATCAGCATATATAATAAGCAACAAGATTCTCATCTCACTTGTGTTAGTGCCTTGTGTTTCTTTGATTTTGACATGGATGACTTATACACATTGAGGCATACTTTCTAATTCTAATGAATGGCGTGTCTGTGACAGTGAGAGGAAAGCGACTCCCTCCTGTATATGACTGCATCTCCTGTGCCTAGTCTAAAAAAGCAGAAGAAATCGTTTCCATTTACAGTAGCTGCCCCATGACCTGTTGCAAAGACCTGATGCCATTGTATGACAGAATACTGATGCTGCACAGGGCAATGCTCAGAGTGATGCCATTACAGCCACTTTGAGTCTCCCATTCAGCTGATAAGGGAATGAGCCAGGTTAACATTTACAGAAACTGTGGCATCTATTCTGAACTGAATTTGCAGCGAGAAGAGTCACGTGGAGATGTGAAGGTTGATGACCTTTATGTAGATAACGTCTCATCCGAAAGACGGCACCTCTGACAGTGCAGCACTCCCTCAGTGTTGCACTGCAGTGTCAGCCAGGAACAAGTGCTCAAGTCCCTGAAGTGAGGACTCAAACCCACAACCTTCTGACTCAGAGGTGAGAGTGCTACCCACTGAGCCACGGCTGACACTTGAAATCAGTGAGCTGAAAATCAAACCGGTTTTACAATCAGCGGTCACTCCGCTCTGATACATTACCACCCAGACAGTGACGTTGAAAATTTACCCCATGTGTTTTCTACTGGCGCTGACTGATAGCAACTTGCTTCCAATCCCTCGTAGTGGGGAAGCATCTTCTGTCTGATTATCACAACTCCAGGAGAAGGCCAAGATGAGGAATGCTCTGTATAGGATACTGGGGCAGAGTCACATCCCACCACCTGACAACAACACCATCTTTCAGGGTTGGTTTTAAATCTTTCTCTTCAGTTCTTCCAATGGGTGGGGGAAGATTATCCACTGTGATTTACAATCCCAAGGAACAAGCTCCCTGTGCAGACCAACTGAAATGAACAATAGAACAACTAGCCTGACCCCCATAGATGGGTTGAGCGAGTAAGCTTCCAATTCAGGAGTTGCCTTTCTGGGAAAGATACATTCCTGTTGTGTGTTGCTGTCATGGGAATGTTCACAGCACTGTTGGTTGAGATGGGAGAGGTTGTACATGTGAATGTTTAAAACAGTGAGCCATACAGTGTAACAAATAGCTTATTTGGGCCACTAATTCCAGCTTTATTATTCCAATTGGGCTGGAACAGAAGCTGCTGACGTCAGCTTCCAGTGTACAATGAAAGTGTGTGGACTGCAGGTTGTTACCATATATGTGATGGAGATAGAGCTTTCTTTGCTTTGCACCAAGGCTGTGCCCGTACTTACTCTGGATCAAAGGTTTAGCAGGTCCCTTTCTTAACTGTTCAGTTTACTTCTATTGAATCAGGACAAGTGTGGCCCCTGCCTTTGCTGCTCAGTGTCTGTAATCTGATATTCTGTCTAATATCAGGAAAACTGGAGAAGCTGGGATCGTTTTCCTTAGAGCAGAGATGGTTAAGCGGAGATTTAATAAAGGAGTTCAAAATTATGAAAGGTTTTGATAGAGTAAATAAGGAGAAACTGTTTCCACTGTCAGGATGGTTGGTAACCAGAGCACACAGATTTAAGGTAATTGGCAAAAGAATCAGAGAGGAGATAAGGAGAATTTTTTTTTACACAGCGATTTGTTATGATCTGGAGTGCACTGCCTGAAAGGGTTGTGGAAGCAGATTCAATAATAACTTTCAAAGGGAATTGGATAAATACTTGAAAAGGAAAAACTTGCAGGGCTATGGGGAAAGAGCAGAGGAGTGAGACTAATTGGAGAGCTCTTTCAAAGAGCCGGCACAGGCACCATGAGCTGAATGACCTCTTTCTGTGCTGTATGATTCTATGATTCTAATCGCAATAAGGTGCTAAAGGAATTCAGTCTTTATTTTTTTTAAATTTGTTTATGGGATCTGGGCGTTGCAGGCAAGGCCAGCATTTATTACCCATCTCTAGTTGCCCTTGAGAAGGTGGTGGTGAGCCGTCTTCTTGAACCGCTGCAGTCCATGTGGTGAAGGTACTCCCAGAGTGCTGTGAGGGAGGGAGTTCCAGGATTTTGACCCAGCGACGATGTAGGAACGGTGATATACTTCTAAGTCAGGATGGTGTGTGACTTGGAGGGGAACTTGGAGGTGGTGGTGTTCCCATGAGCCTGCTGCCCTTGTCCTTCTAGGTGGAAGAGGTCGCGGGTTTGGGAGGTGCTGCCGAAGAAGCCTTGGCGAGTTGCTGCAGTGCATCTTGTAGATGGTACACACTGCAGCCACGGTACGCTGGTGGTGGAGGGAGTGAATGGTTAAGGCGGTGGATGGGGTGCCAATCAAACGGGCTGCCTTGTCCTGGATGGTGTCGAGCTTCTTGAGTGTTGTTGCAGCTGCACTCGTCCAGGCAAGTGGAGAGTATTCCATCACACTTCTTACTTGTGCCTTGTAGATGGTGGAAAGGCTTTGGGGAGTCAGGAGATGAGACACTCGCCACAGAATACCCAGCCTCTGACCTGCTCTTGTTGCCACAGTATTTATGTGGCTGGTCTAGTTAAGTTTCTGGTCAATGGTGACCCCCAGGATGATGTTGGTGGGGGATTCGGTGATGTTAATGCCATTGAATGTCAAGGGGAGGTAGTTAGACTCTTGCTTGTTGGAGATAGTCATTGCCTGGCACTTCTGTGGCGCGAATGTTACCTGCCACTTATCAGCCCAAGCCTGAACGTTGTCCAGGTCTTGTTGCATGTGGGCATGGACTGCTTCATTATCTGAGGAGTTGTGAATGGTGCTGAACACTGTGCAGTCATCAGCGAACATCCCCTCTTCTGACCTTATGATGGAGGGAAGGTCATTGATGAAGCAGCTGAAGATGGTTGTGCCTAGGACACTGCCCTGAGGATCTCCTGTAGCGATGTCCTGGGGCTGTGATGATTGACCTTCAACCACCACATCCATCTTCCTTTGTGCCAGGTATGACTCCAGCCAGTGGAGCGTTTTCCCCCTGATTCCCATTGACTTCAGTTTTACTGGGGCTCCTTCATGCCACACTTGGTCAAATGCTGCCTTGATGTCAAGGGCAGTCACTCTCACCTCACCTCTGGAATTCAGCTCCTTTGTCCATGTTTGGACCAAGGCTGTAATGAGGTCGGGAGCAGAGTGGTCTTGGCAGAACCCAAACCGGGTATCAGTGAGCAGGTTAGTGGTGAGTAAGTGCCGCTTGATAGCACTGTCGATGACACCTTCCATCACTTTGCTGATGATTGAGAGTAGACTGATGGGGCAATAATTGGCCGGGTTGGATTTGTCCTGCTTTTTGTGGACAGGACATACCTGGGCAGTTTTCCACATTGTCGGATAGATGCCAGTGTTGTAACTGTACTGGAACAGCTTGGCTATGGGAATAGAAGACTCTCTATTTTGAGCACCAGGTATCCCAGATTAAGTGAAGCCCTGGCAGGTGAAGAGTAAAGCTCCCTCTTCTCTGTCTCAAGCTCAGAATGGTTACACCTTTTGCACCACTATGACCGATTCCATTTCCCACATCAGACACCCTGTGGCTTTTCTAAGTGAGATTGCCAATTTAATACCATTTAATGGTGGAGTTTGGTGAGGTGGACCTATACCTACTAGGTATTGGGGAATGGGAGAACACCTAAACCCATTTCATGTAGCAACCTTACAGCCAACATCAGTCTGAGCTGATGAATCCCAGACTGTACTTGGATGGGTTTTCACAGAGAATTCACTTTTCCAGTCTTGCCTAACTGGTGATGGAAATTTCTAAATGTGAGCTCTTCACCTCCAACCATAGAATGTATCTTTTCATAAGTCCTCCAAGAAACAACTGACAGAATTCATAAAAGAGGCTCAGGATGGGCCTGTCCTTTGACTGAACAAAACAGATAGGAGTTGACTTGAGGGTGGGGTGAGAGTCAGAGCTTTGTTTTGTTTACCGATATGGAATGATTTGGACATTTTGGGGGGAAATTCTGTGAGTTAGCATTCCCGGCTTGGAGCCTCACTCAACAGCAGGACAGATTGGACAGTCAGCGGCCGAGGGCTGTGCATCCAAATCACGGCCCTCTTGATTTTGTGGTCCTTAAAGTAACTGGAACAATTGGGAGGGCTACAAATTGGGTACACTGGCTTTTTTCTATTTGTTTTTGGGATGTGGGCAACTCTGGCAAGGCCAGCGTTTATAGCCCATCCTTAGTTGCCCTGAGAATGTGGTGGTGAGCCTGTTTCCTGAAATGGCTGCTGTCCTTGTGGTGATGGGCCTCCCACAATGGTATTAATGGGGAATTCCAGAATTTTGACTCAGTGATGATGAAGTATTGGCCGTTCATGTGCAAGTCAGGATAGTGCGTGACTTGGAGGGGAAATTGGATTGATGGTGTTCTCATGATGTTGCTGCTTTTGTCCTTCTTGGTGGATGAGGTGGCAGGGCTGGGAGGTGCTGTCGAAGTGATCTTGGTGAGATGCTACAATGCCTCTGTAGATCGCACATACTGCAGCCACAGTGGATACTGAGTCCAGTGGCAGGAGCACTTGGACGTGAACTGCTCTGTCCTGGAAGGTGTTGAGCTTCTTGTGTGTTGTTGCGGCTGTTGTTCCATACCGCTGATTAATGAATAGTCCATCACACTCCTGGCTTGAGCCTTACTGGTGGTGCAGAGGCTTTGAGAGGACAGGAGGTGAACCCTGTTGACCTGCCCTTACGTCAACTTAGGCTCCACGCTGGGAGAGCTGACTTGTAACATTTACTTTGTAACATAGCATGATGTGCTGTGACATTGCCTAATAGCAACACTCCATCTTGCACATGCAAGAGGCCAGGGGCAAAGCAAAGCCAAAATAGCTTGGCTCAGTGGGTAGCATTCTCTCTCTTTTAAGTCATGAAGATTGTATGTTCAAATCCCACTCTAGGACTTCAGCACATAATCCAGGCTGACACTTATTTATCTCTCTTACCAACACCAACAAAAACAGAATGACCGGTCATTTATCTTATTGCTGTCTGTGGGATCTTGCTAAGTGTAAATTAGCTGCTGTGTTTCCCTATGTGACAGTCACTACATTTTCAAAGCATTTCATTGGTTGTGAAGCGTTTTGGGACGACCTGAGGATTTGAAAGGCGCTATATAATGCAAGATCTTCCTTCCTTTCTATTACAAAATGTTTAGTCAACGTTGTTTGCCTTCCGTAATAGACAAGTCATTAAGGGGAAAATTAAACTGTCATTGTTTAAATTAATAGCACTCATTTAAAAAATGAAGCTCTCTTGAGAATTAAACTTCAAATTTGTTTCATTTTTGGCATGGTAATGATCTGGATTCAGTTTTCCAGAATAACAAACCAAACCCATTATAAAAGTGGTTTGTGCAGAATGGAGCAGAATGGTTTGCATCCTTCAGTTTAGATTTCTAATGATCTGTTTTTATGTTGTTGACCTAAACCGGTGCCTTTCTGTTTCCATCTTTGATTCAGAAAGTTGGTCAAATTCCCAGCTGATTAACAGCCTTGGAGGGGGAAGCGGGGGGTGGGAGGGGCAGGCTGAAACTAAGGAGGGTGCCAGGAACTCACAGTATGAGACTAAGTATTTAGATTTCATTCACGGGATGTTGGCGACGATGGCAAGGTCGGCATTTATTGTCCATCCCTAGTGAGAAGGTGGTGGTGGGCTGCCTTCTTGAACCGCTGGAGATTATTTGCCTACCGAACCACTCAATTGTATCAAAACTCTACAAGGCACGTAGAATGCTAAAGTATAGAGAAAAGGCAGTCACGCACACTGCTTGCTAGGCCACTTAAGACTCAACCTCATTGGTGTGCGACTGGAGTCACATATAGGCCAGACTGGGTAAGGACGGCAGGTTTCCTTCCCTAAAGAACATTAGTGAACCAGTTGGGTTTTTACAACAATCCAACAGCTTCATGGTCACTTTTACTGATACCAGCTTTTTTATTTCCATTTAAAAAAAAATTAAATTCAAATTGTCATGGTGGGATTTGAACTCTGGATTATTATTTGATCATGATGCGGAGATGCCGGTGTTGGACTGGGGTGGACAAAATTGAGAGGTCGCACAACACCAGGTTATAGTCCAACAGTTTTATTTGAAATCACAAGCTTTCGGAGCTATCGATTTGCTCCTTCCTCAGGTGAAGTAAATTAGATACAGAATCTCCAAAGCATATATAGATGGAAAACAAAGAATGTGTACTTTACAATTGCAGACCAATAAATTAAATCATCCTGACTATCTGCCGAGGTGTGATAAAGTTAATTAAGTCAGCCAGGAAGGTACCACATCAAAGACATAGCAAGATACAACTGAGACAATGAGGTGTTGTCGCAGGGGTTCTAACGTGTCAAAAGCTGCCGTCTGTATGTAAAACGAAAAGCTTTAACATTTTTTTACTTTTTTACTGGGAAAATTTTTACTTTTTTTACTGGGAATCACATCTGTGAACAAGCTAACGACGACTCGAGTCCGGATCACGTCATGTATCGTGACATAAACCCAAGATCCCGATTGAGACCGTCTTCATGAGTGCGGAACTTGGCTATCAGTTTCTGCTCGATGATTTTGCGTTGTCGTGTGTTTCTAAGGTTGCCTTGGAGAACGCTTACCCGCAGATCCGAGGCTGAATGTCCTTGACTGCTGAAGTGTTCCCCGACTGGGAGGTAACAATCCTGCCTGGCGATTGTTGCGCGGTGCTCGTTCATACGTTGTCTCAGTGTCTGCATGGTCTCGCCGATGTACCATGCCGCGGTGCATTCTTTCCTGCAACGTATGAGGTAGACAACGTTGGCCGAGTCACATGAGTATGTACCATGTACCTGGTGGGTAGTGTCCTCACGTGTGATGGTGGTATCTGTGTTGATGATCTGGCATGTCTTGCAGAGTTTGCCATGGCAGGGTTGTGTGGTGTCGTGGTCGCTGTTATCCTGAAAGCTGGGTAATTTGCTGCGAACGATGGTACTTCTGAGGTTAGGCGGCTGTTTGAAGGCAAGTAGTGGAGGCGTGGGGATGGCCTTAGCGAGGTGTTTGTCGTCATCGATGACATGTTGAAGGCTGCGAAGAACATGGCGTAGTTTCTCCGCTCCGGGGAAGTACTGGACGACGTAGGGTACCCTGTTGGTTGTGTCCCGTGTTTGCCTTCTGAGGAGGTCTATGCGATTTTTCGCTGTGGCCCGTCGGAACTGTCGATCGATGAGTCGAGCGTCATATCCCGTTCTTACGAGGGCGTTTTTCAGCGTCCGTAGGTGTCCATCGCGTTCCTCCTCGTCTGAGCAGATCCTGTGTATTCGCAGGGCTTGTCCATAGGGGATGGCTTCTTTAACATGGTTAGGGTGGAAGCTGGAGAAGTGGAGCATCGTGAGGTTGTCCGTGGGCTTGCGGTAGAGTGAAGTGCTGAGGTGTCCGTCTTTGATGGAGATTCGTGTGTCCAGGAATGAGACTGATTCTGAGGAGTAGTCCATGGTGAGTTTGATGGTGGGATGGAACATGTTTATGTTATCGTGTAGTCTTTTCAGTGATCCTTCGCCATGGGTCCAAAGGAAGAAAATGTCGTCGATGTATCTGGTGTACAGCGTTGGCTGGAGGTCTTGTGCAGCGAAGAAGTCTTGCTCGAACTTGTGCATGAAGATGTTGGCGTATTGGGGTGCGAATTTGGTCCCCATGGCTGTTCCGTGTGTTTGGGTAAAAAAATGGTTGTCGAAGGTGAAGACATTGTGGTCAAGGATGAAGCGGATGAGTTGTAGGATGGCGTCTGGAGATTGGCTGTTGTTGATGTTGAGTACTGAGGCTGTTGCAGCGATGCCGTCATCGTGGGGGATACTGGTGTAGAGTGCCGATACGTCCATCGTGGCAAGGAGTGTTCCTGGTTCAACTGGTCCGTGGGTGCTGAGTTTCTGTAAGAAGTCTGTAGTGTCGCGACAGAAGCTGATAGCCAAGTTCCGCACTCATGAAGACGGTCTCAATCGGGATCTTGGGTTTATGTCACGATACATGACGTGATCCGGACTCGAGTCGTCGTTAGCTTATTCACAGATGTGATTCCCAGTAAAAAAAGTAAAAATTTTCCCAGTAAAAAAGTAAAAAAATGTTAAAGCTTTTCGTTTTACATACAGACGGCAGCTTTTGACACGTTAGAACCCCTGCGACTACACCTCATTGTCTCAGTTGTATCTTGCTATGTCTTTGATGTGGTACCTTCCTGGCTGACTTAATTAACTTTATCACACCTCGGCAGATAGTCAGGATGATTTAATTTATTGGTCTGCAATTGTAAAGTACACATTCTTTGTTTTCCATCTATATATGCTTTGGAGATTCTGTATCTAATTTACTTCACCTGAGGAAGGAGCAAATCGATAGCTCCGAAAGCTTGTGATTTCAAATAAAACTGTTGGACTATAACCTGGTGTTGTGCGACCTCTCAATTTTATTATTTGATGCCCTTGGATTACTAGTCCAGTAACATAACCACCACACCACCGTACCCTGTGTAAATGGGCAGTGCAGTGGCAGATGAAATTTAACACGGACTTGGAAAAAGTGGGCAGCTTGAGTATTCCATGAATGACGATGAAATCATCGAGGCGGAAGTTGAAAGAGGTCCTGGGGTTTTACCAGGCTCAGGGATTAACTTCTCCAATCACTGTAGAGCAGCAATTAACGAGGCGCATAGAATGCTGACGTGTAGCATGGAGGAAGTCGTGTACAGTGCTCTCGTCAGACTACACCTTGAGCAGTGTCCACCTCTGGTCACTGAAACACAAGGGAGACATTCAAAGCCTGGAGGCAGAGCAGAGAAGAACCACAATGTTCACTAACAGCATCAGAGGGCTGAGTTGTGAAAAAAGACTGAAGGAACTTGGGCTCTTCAGGTAACTTGGGGTGGGCCTCACAGAGGTAAACACGATAGGATGTGGCATCGGAAAGGTAAATCCAGAACGTTACTTCAAAATAAACTGCGTCAGTAGGTTAAGGGGGTGCAAGCTCGAACAAGCGGAAGGCAAAGTTAGTACTGGTATCAGGAGGTTTGTCACACAAAGAGTGACCAGCCCTTGGAATGCACTTCTGATTCGGGTAGTAGATGCGAAACATCCGAGATCATTTATGAAAGAACTGGATGCTGTGATTGGGGGGGCGGGAGGAAAGTGTTGGGTTTTCCTCGACGGATGGAGCAAGGATAGGCTGATTGACCTTGGCCGTCCATATCTATCCTGTGTACGCAGACAACATGCGGGAGAGGGAACCTGTTTGGAAAACAACAGTCCTCAGATGTGATAATATTTTGCAATATTACTGTGAGACAAACCAGCAGGGTAAAAATGAAATAATATTATTGACTAAAGTCCCACAGGGTGTGTGAATCTGATCCATTGCACTGGCCTTTCAGTGTTGGGGTGGTGAGACAGATACAGCTTGCTCGAGCATCTCCGTTACACCTGTTATATCAGCTGACAAGGCAGCTGTTAGATATTTTCAACACAAGGGCTGTTTTTATCATTAAACCCTGGCAGTGTCTTTTTCTAGTCCCAGATAAAGAGGGATTTTCTTCAACAACTGCGCAATGTGGGGACAGGCCATCTAAAGTGCTGCACACTCTGCGAGCACAAGGTCCATTCTGAGCAGCTCTTGCCTGCCGTTAGCGAAGCGGTTACGGTCTCGAAATAGGGTTGCTAGCTCTGGTTGGACGTATTCCTGGAGGTTGCATCTCATGATCTCCCGCTCTAACTGCCCCGCCCCGCCCCGCCCCCCACTGGTCACTCGGCATGTCCATCCTCGCGCACCTTCCCACACCAATTGGAAAGTGAACAGACTCTTCATTACCTGATTGGATGATTCTTGACTGTCAGTCAAACAGACTTTCCCCCCTCTCCAGTAACTAATAAGTGAAAGTGTTGAAAGAAAATGAAAAAACAAACACAACTTTTTGTTGACGCCCCTATGATTTTGCTCCCGGGTTTGCTCGCTGCAGTGTCCACCAGATCAATCTTTTTAGCTCCTGGAGACTCCAGGACAACCCTGAAGGGTTGGTAACTATATCTTGAAATGGGGTTGGGTATCCTCACCGCCCCGGTAACCCTGGCGTTGCGGCTGGCACCATTTTGAAAGGGGGTCCACCACCGGTCGCCTGCCCAGAAGACAAGACCTACCCCCATGACTCCCATTAATCGCAGACACCGAAATGGTGCAGCATCATTTAAACCCACGAAGCAGTTTGGGATTGAATCTGTGCGGTTATGCAGCCGGTTTCTGCACAGACGAGTACACTCACAACAACAAAAATCTTGCATTTGTTTCACTCTGATGTCAGTGAGCGTAAAATAAATCTACACGGCTCACCATTTTAAGCACTTTATTTTTTTTTTAAAAGGTCAGAAATTAAACAATGGCAATATAAGTAAAATACTGAAATATGTAGCATACAGCACATCTTATCTAAAGCACGTACAAGCACTACAGCGAGCTAATCTGGCAGCAATCTAGAGAGAAAAGAAATTCAAAGCTACTATCTTGCTTGTAGCAGTTGAGGGGATGAACAGCTTCAACTTCTATGCGATTTTGGGACCTTGCTTTGATGTTCCAGTCACATCAGGTCGAGTCATTCAATTGTAATTTTTTTTTTTGCACAATTTTGGGGAGTTGGGTGGGGGGGTCTCAGATTAAGTGCGAGGTTGAAGTCACATTCTGACCCATCCCAGCCGTCACAAACACAACCCTTCACAACAGGTAACTATTTACTCCCTAGTCTGTGGACAGAGATTTCAAACCACTGGAGTTTCAGACGCAAAAAAATAAAAAGAACTGCCTCCTGTGCAGGACGAGCCTCGAAAGTGACAACAATTTACACATGAAATGAATAAACGCACAGGTCCCTGCTTACAGGTTTCAGCAGCAACCCGCGAGCAGGGATACTCATCCCCTCAGCTGCTCGGGCACAGCAGCCATGGCAACAAAATCAGTAGGCTTCCACCGTCAGATTGCATCTGTGTACAGTATTATAGAACGTGAACCTTAGAGATCAGTGTAACATGATTGGGGTTTTTTTTCATCTTTTGCAATTCATCTGTATTTTTTTGTGTGTTTATGGTTAATTGGTTTGAATATTTTTTTTTACTGTTTCGAGCGTTTCAACAGTAGGATGGTATCTGGCTGCTGAAGGCTTGATTCCAAACTCTAGAACTGAGTGTGTTGTTCTCATTCATTGTACAGTAAAGCTATGGCAAACTACAAAGCTTTTCTCACCAGCAAAGCGCCATCATGCTTCCAGATTAAGTTTTATAGCAAAAACCGTTCCTCGTTTCTATTTTTTTTTCCAAAGCCTTTAGCGATGCCGACCTTATTTACCTTTAACAAACTTTTCTGTATTTAACACAGTCCTTTTTTTTATTCAAAATAAGATCTGAATATTTCTTTCATTAACTATGTACATAAGTGCAAAAAAAAAGATGTGTCACACACAATCGCACACTAACAGGTCAAATCAGTTAAACTGCAGCATTCTCAGATTTTCCAGAATTTCTTTTTACAACACTGTACCACACTTTCAACTAGTTATAAAACCCGGTTCTAAATCCATGTGTTGTAAACCTCTTTGACTGAGAAAGGGACGTACAGACACAGATTAAGGTCTCACGTACGTTTTGAGTGGAACTTTGGGTATTCACAATAGTCAAAGGATATCACTTCTCTTTGCCTGAGCGTGTCTAACTGTACCTTTTTTTAAAGTCCATGTCGATGTACTTTTTCTAAAAATTACAAGTGAAAATTCACAAATAATTTATACAAAGGTAGCCATGTTGTAGTTTTGTTGCCATAGCAACAACTCAATATCATAATTAGTTAACAATGAATCTATCATTGTAAGAGTTACATACAAAGTTAATTTTGTTCTAAAATGTAAACTACACAAACTAGGTATGTATTGTATTAAACTTTTACCATATCCCAGTGAAGGTTAGCATTAAAATAAATGACTTTTAATGAATTAATAAATGGTTTCAAATACAAATGTTAAAACCAAACTTTTATTAACACTCCCTCAGATTTAAATCGTTAGTTCCTAATTGACTGTAATTAAAACTAAGCAATCAACATAAAAAGTAGAGAAACTACAGCAATCAGTGTTAGAAAGTGAAAAGTTTAGACTTGAGTCTTATCACTGATAGTACATTGTGTGCTGTTATGTACTTACATTTAGATTAGGCTATCGGCTCAAACCTCTATAGATTATATCGTTTTAAACCATTATAGCGTCTAAGGCCTTTTACAGGCACACAGTTAAATCAAGTCAATATCTCGCTGATCCTTCTGAGAGGAATGGAACTTTTTTCTCCATAGATTTTTCGTTCTCAGCGTACAGTACTGTGAAACACACAAGGGTGAAGAAATTTAGTACTATATAGTCCTGTCAGATACACTAACAGAGGCTGCAAACTACATTAACTAAAATTCCCAGGTAGTTAATGGAACATGTGGCTGGTAACAATGACTTTGCCATTTTAACAATCATCTCAGTCGCGCGTAAAAGCGCAGGTGTGATTGATTACTATCGTTATCCTAGCTTTGTGTTGCACTTTTTTCGTTGTGATGGAAACGGAAGGTTAATATTAATTTTGGCCAGCCCGACTAGAAAAAAATCCCTGTTTCTGTCCTCTACCCTCTTCTTTCCACTTTCCCTCAGTGTGACCCGTTTAATCCAAGATGCAGGATTTCTTGCATATCATTTGCATAAGGCTGCGAAAACTAAACAAAAGAATAGCGGAGTTCTGGATGATGTAAAAATGGAGATGTTCGGGGTGGTGCGCGGACTGAGCGGGCCGGGCCGGGCCGCTGAAGGCTCGCCTGGCCCCAGGCTCCAGCCCCGTGACAGCCAGCGGCTGACAACCAATAAATGATTCGGTGATGCAGAAAAATTCTTTATTTAGAGTCACAACGTGACTGTGATGAAGAATGCACACGAGCTAATGACGTTTATAGTCTGACGACTTCCTTTTTTTTCAATCAAACAAATCATTGGAATAAATCATTGCACATTTAGTATTGTTTTCTTAGTGCGGTTTCAGAAATGGCGTTTTTTTTTGTTGCCTGTGTTTTCATTTGCATTTGGCGACACTAGTGCTTTGAGCTTTCGTTCCTTTTAACCCTTTTTAACCATTTCTCTTTAATCTGCCAGTGGTGCTAAAACATCTGTGGCACCTCATTAAACTACCCTAAAAATCCTCCCTCTCTTTTTTTATCAACAAGAACCTCTGACCTTCCTTGAAATGGGAAGTTATTTTAAGTTCCAGATGTACATTCTGCACACCCTTGCATGTAGGCTGGGGAATGGGATGGTGGTGTGAATGACTTGGGAGGCTAAAAAGTCTGATGACTTGAAGTACTGAGCCAGTTCAAAAGGATTGTTCCACTGAAGCTGGTGGACTTGTTCCGGTTGCAGAGCTCTTTATATTCAGGGGCAGCCTCCTCCCTGTGTCAACCACACACACACTGGTCAAACCGCGAGCGGACAGCCGCAGTGATATCCCAACAGCTTCTGACACCAATGGATCTCCCGCGATGGAGTCTGAGCCTGCACCGCATTTCATGGCACCGTCTTGAATATGGCCCAGACCGAAGCCAAATTAAAGCAGAGCCTCGGATCACGAGGGCCAGAATGGGGGGGGGGGGGGGGGGAGAGAGGAGCTGCCTCGCACAGTGTCAGTTTTAATCGACTCTCTCAACAGGATGGGGGATCAGGCGGGGTCCCGCTATTCCCTTTGTTTCCAAAATTCAGACGTTTTCAAACCGCTCACCCAATGGAAAGGAATGAATATCGGGCACCCGTCCTAATTAAAATGCATTCCGCCGCTTTACTGGGCTGTAACCCTGAAGATGTCTATTCCTAGCCAATGCCACAGCAGCCCAGTGTCAGTCAGGCTGCCCTGCGACATAGGTCTCCATTCGGGTCTATCGCGGCGAGAGAGCACACCCCGCACCTTGACAGCAAAGCGCAGAGGTGACAGCGCGAAGCGTGGTTTTTTTTTGTTTTATATATAGCTTCAATGAACCAGGGCCCCTTTAATACCGTCAGTACACGACATTCATTCAGGCTTAGTGACGCTCACCCGGCTTTCTCTCAGGCACTGGAACACAGTGTGAAGGAAGTAGTTCTGACCAGCAATATAATGAGATAACACACAAACACGTGCAAGGCCATTCCCCAATAGCCAGGCCTATTTCATCACAACAGTTCAGAAAGAAAAACAGGACGAAAATATTTGCAGTAGAAAGCATGCCAATAACAGAAAGGTCAGTCTTCTCTCCACTGTAAACTGGGTTACGAAGTCCTTAGATACAATTATTCAGTAACTTGCCAATGCGATAGATTGACTCCAGCACATATCTGTCAATTATATATGTTAGTTGAAACTTACACAGATAGTGATTCTTAAATAGTCTCCGTGTAAGATTTTGAATTTTCTAGATGAAGTGTTTATATAGTTTGAGTACTGCACGGCCCATTCACAGGCTCCTGATCATAGCTAGCTAATATCACAAGCGTGTGTTTCTGAAGCTTGCATCAATATTTACACTGAAGATATTGCTATACAAAACAAGTCCGTTCAATTTGGCTATATTATAAGTTTATAAAATTTGATGTTACACAGACAAGGCATAATTGGAAATTGGATACACAGTAAGGACAGTTCAGTGTCACTCTCTATTTCAATTATTTTTGTCCTGTTTCTCATTAACATTCAATTTTTTGTTTGTAATAAGGACTAAATAGGAAATGTGATGATCAAATAGGAGGCTCTTGGGGAACCTGCTCCACGAAAGACATTTCCTTAAAAACAAAACTATTTTTTATTCCAATGTAAACTTAACATTCAGTTAAGATAACACTTACATAAAAATCCAGACGGATAAACAATTTCTATTGATAATATACATTAAACCAACAGTCTTCATACGTTGAAAATGCTTATCACTATTACCATGAATTGATTATAAATGTATTACAGCAATGAGATATAGGAAGTAGTATACCTCATTTAATTACTACACATAAGTAGTGTCTAACAGGAGTATGTAAATTTACTTGACATTTTTATAGTGCTTTTTGTTTTTCTTCTTGCCATTCCCATCATTTTGGTTTTGGTTAGCATGTAGGCTGTGGTAGGCTTACTGTGGAGGTGGTAGGAGGGGGATGATGGGAGTATGTACAGAAAGGCCATGTGCAGCTCCCCAAGGAGATGTCCTGGTTCTCAACCAGCTTACTGTTCATTATTTCAGCGTGATGTCCTGCAATGCAAGCAGAAGGAAGAAAAGAAGCCAAGTTAGAGAAGACAGAACAGGCAGAACTGCCCTGTTAGCATCTTATCTGTCGCACTGCTGTCATTCAGCCCTCATTCAGCCCTCTCTGCCAAATGTTAGACTCAAACCTGATGCTTCACACTAAATACATAAAGGCTTCATAAAGCAATGTTATCAATAGATCACAAATAACTTATCATTTATCTTACTGCAGCAAGAAATGCCCTCACAACTCAGTCATTAACCTGACAGCTGAACCGTGGATAACCAGCATTATAAGCAGCAGCTAAATCATCTCATTTTAGTAAGCTCACGAAGCTTTAGTTTTATTAAGCTATATTTAAAATCTTAGGCCTATGTAGACCTCCTCTCAACTTTATCCATTGCATTCATAATGGAAACTGCCTATGGAAATTAGTCACGCTGCAATTTCACGAGTGAAGGTGCTGCAGTGCCACCTTTAGTGGGACGGTGTAATTACAGCGTGACAACTTTACATAGGCAGTTTCCATCATAAATGTGGACATAAGAAGTTGTAATGGAGATATAAAAACTCTACATATGCTTGTTCTGGTCCCATTATCTTTTGCTCTCTAATACTACTTCACCTAAAGACTACATTGGCTTTGACTCCCCCTGCAATGCCACAGAAGATCAACAAGTGTATATTTATTTATGCATGTATATTTCTGTTTAAAAGCAGTTCCAGTAACCCACCAGTCTCTCTCTCTCTTTCCCTAGTCTCTCACTCTCCCCCCGTCTCTCTCTCCCCCAATCCTGCCCCTCTCTCCAGTCCCTCGCTCTCTCCCCCAGTCTCTCTCTCCCCCCAGTCTCTCCCCCCCC